>JAMKQA010078617.1:0-22963 GCA_024699735.1 Posidonia australis | reverse complement strand
CAAAAGCTTATCTCTGAATTGATGCTTCAACAAAATCAAAAACATCAAGAATGTATGGAAGGCATCAAGAAACTGACAGATCGGGTCGAGGCGTACCAAGACACGCTTCAAGAATATCACCAGGATATTCTTGAACATATTAATCCACCCTCTCCTTAATTTTACTATTGTAATTTTATTTGGATTTTCACATCAAACATATCTTGGATATTTTTTTATGGTTATTTGGTTTGCTATATGGGTAAAGTTATCTGTGACATTTTATTTGTTTTGATTATGTCAAAAAGGGGGAGTAATAAGATATGAAAATATGACATGAGAATATCGAAAATATATGACATGAGAATATCAATTTAAAATATATGACATGAAAAAAGGAAGCTTAGTTTAAGGGGGAGAAAAAGTCAAAAGAAGCTAAGTTTAAATTTCAAATTGATTTTTTGATATCCTGATTTTCTCATCATCAAAAAGGGGGAGATTGTTAGAAATATACTTTTGTTTTGATGATTACACCTGGACTAATGAAGTTTTTGTATATTTTCATGAAAATAAAAGGCTAAAGAAATTATATGTTGTAAATGTATGTACTCAGAAAAAGGATTGAAGAATGTAATTAATCATGTGAAGTTTATTTTGTAAAAAGTCAAAATATTCACAAAAGATTCATGGAGTATCAAAATCGGCATACCGATCCAGGAGAAAACGGCATACCTCACGGCATTCCGAATTCAAAGAAGTTGAAACCAGAAACGACATACCGAATAGAAACGATATACCGAAGCAGGAGAAAACAGCACTAGCATCGGAATTCCGAGAAAAACTGAGGAGATTAAGATGAAGACAGAAACGTCATACTGGGATGAAACGGCATACCGTTTCATAAGTAATCGGTATACCGAAAGAATTTCAGCATACCAAATTTCCCGATAAGTGCAGATTGAAGATCTTTCTGGCATTCCGGAGGTCAAAACGGAATACCGTAAGACTAGCCATTTGTGACCGTTTTTCTAGTCGTTAGACACATTCTTCAATGGTCTTATGGCTATAAATAGGACTCAATTAGCCTTGATAGAAGACACAAATTATATACTTGTAATTCTACATTCTTTCTGTCCTATATTCTCCTCACAAGCGTTATTGTAAAGCTATTGTTGTAAACGAGCTCTGTGAGAGGGGAGTCTTAATGTTGTAAAGCATCAGGCATAGGCTCTAGCTTCTCGGGGATAGAGAAGTGGTGGGAGCAAGGGAAGAGTTGGTAGGACAACCAGCACAAGTAAGTTCTTTATTATTTTAAGAATAAGGGAAAAATCTCAAGTGGATCTTGAGGAATGGACTAGGCTGGGGTTGCCGAACCACTATAAATCACACGAGTTTTCAATTTCTCTCATCTCCTTCTTGTGCATTTATTTTCTGTGCCATCAAGTGTATGTGATAAGTAGTAGTTAGTAAATCACTTTGCTTATATTCTCTTTTGATATTTAAAATTGGATAAAGTAATATTAAAAGTAAGATTCTCTATTCACCCCCCTCTAGAGAAGCCTTTCGATCCAACAATTAGGTGGTGGAGGAACATTGTTATAGTTTCTTTAATGTTGTCCTTGCTGCAGCCTTTATTGTTGCCCTTGCTGTTGGATTGGTTGTTGCCTCTGCTGTTGCCCCCTGTAGTGATTGTTAAACTGTCCCTGCTGCATGTATTTGGGGTAAGTTGGTGCCTGCTGGTATTGCTGGGGTTGTGGGGGTAGCTGGCACTACTGTTGGTACTGTGTTATGAGCTCCTGATATTGGCTGGACTAGTTTTGGTATGGCTCTAGGTGCCCTTGCTGGTTTCGATGACTCTTTCATCCTTTCCGACCTTACTACATCGAGACTTGTGCCATACTGCCAGTGATTCCTTCTACAATGTGTCTAGCAGTCTTCTTTTTGCCCTTGCCCTCTAATTCTAGGAATGGTAAATCACCCTTGATACAAAGGACCTTTGCAGCACGCTGGTAGAGCTGAGGATATGTATGGAAGTCTCCCACTAGTAGGCCTACATTGAGCGCTCCTGAAGTGTTTCTGGCGATGATATCCATAGCTTGACTCTCTGGTATGTAGCATTCCGACTTGGCCGCCATATCCCTCCACCTACTGGCAAAGGTGATGAAAGCTTCATTCAACATCATCTTCTCCATGATGAGGTCTCCAATGGTCGACTTGTGTGGTACACGATGATTGTACTGGTTGAGGAACTTTTCTTCCATAGTCTTGAAGTCCTGGAGATCGTAGGCAGTGAGGGTGTCAAACCACTTCAAATCGTCACCTTCCAGTGTTTTGAAGAAAAGATAGACCATGAGACCATAGTCGTGTCTATATGGGAGCGCATCCATAGTGAACATGGCAAGGTGGTTTCTTGGTTCATCAGTCCCATCAGATTTCCTCGTCTTCAGTAGCTTGAATCTTGGAGGTAAGGTGAAGTGAGGGAATTTAGAGGTGTCAAAGGTGATGGGTGCCTTTGATGTCACTCCATCGTCTACCAATGCTTCAGAGTTGAGGTGCTTAATGTCTAGGTTCGAAGTGGTTGATTGCCCGTGAATTTGGTACTCCTGAGTCCACTGGGGTTGGTATAGCTGAGGGGTATTGTATGGTCGAGGGAAAGGTATAGGCTGAGCTGGAGGGTAGTAGGGTTGCACTGTGGGCAATGCGGGCAGTTGGGTTGCCCTTAGGTAGTGCGGAATGTGGCTCAATGGTGGCTAAGGGACTTGCTGAGTGGTAGGATAATTAGGTGTGACAACATATGGTGTTAGCGGACTTTGGTTGGGGAAGCTGATGGTAGGACTGGGTGGCACTAAGTAAGTAGGTGCTATCAGTGGACTTTAGTGGGAACTCAGGAGGGGGAATCCACACGTGTGCGGGACTCATGTTCTTCCAACCATCCTTGAAGGGTGCTGTTGGGCTAGGTAATGGAGCATTTGGTTGGTGGCTCCCTCAAATAATTGGTGCGAGTTAACTGATGTCATCCCTGTTGTTGCTCCTACGACCATGTGGCCGAATGAGGCACTTCCTGGTTGAGGGTAGTTCATGTCTTCTTCCTCTTCAATCTCTTCATCTACATATCGTCCATCAGTGTCATTTGGAGCATAGACGGTAATGGAAGAGTATTCGTAGGGAATAGACACATGGGGGAACTTCTGACAACCTTTCTGTTGCACAAATCTTGGAGTATCTAGTTGCTTGCCGTTGGACGTTAGAGTCTGAAGAGGAACTTATGCTGGGTTCCATAATTGTCAGCTTGTCTTGTAGACATTGAAGCGGTTGTCGTAGTTGACATGTTGAAAGGACCGACGTATGAGTGCAACCACGCTTGTTAGACCATTGATAGCACCAACCGGCGTCCCTTGTGGTTCATCTTTGCAAGGTTTTTTTTACAAACTTCAACTAGAACGTGGAAAATTACAGACTCTTTATAACTTTCAACCAATTACAAATGCTCTAAGAAAAGGTAAACTATAACTCTTGATGCAGACAAAGTGCGAGAGAGCTTGCAGTAAACAGAACAGTTTCAGAATATCCCTGTAACCTGTTATTCAAACTGGAGGCCAACCCACCCTGCAATCAAGGCACACAATGCATTTCTATCTGACGCTATAGGCACCCCAATTTCTGGCCAATATTGGCAGTGGACCTGGCGGAGAGTGCTACTGGACGGTGGACCTAGTCCTACCCTATCTCCTCGAACCAAGCCCACAAACCCAGATCAACCCAAAATCTCCAAATTACCCTAAACCAAACACCATCCATCAATCCCAACTCCTAAAGCCCAACCCGTCTGCTTTGGCTAGATGACATGCACGGTCCGATAACACAGCCCAAGTACATGTCAAGGGCAGGGCAGCCAAGCGGCGGTCTCCTGACAAGTCGCTTTCATCATACGACCTCGTACCTCGTACGAGCGACGTTATGCACGGAACATTGACGTGTCTCCAAGCATGCTTGACACTTTCCCATCCTTTCCACTACCTGTCACCGACCACCACGCCCTGCCAACGTCGCCCTCCGCTGCACGCCACCTCTACAACGACGTCAACGTTCCACACCTGTAGCCATACCCTGCCAACGACCATCTCGCTCTACCTACCAAGCCAAGAGCGACAAAACCTCGAGCCTTTATTCGTGAGAGGACAGCTGGAGGCACCGTGGATTCATGAGCAAGAGAGCTAGAGAATCCAGCTGGTGCGCGAGAGAAAGGTTGTTGGAGAACTAGAGTGCCTGAGAATCCATCAACTGAGCCACTTGAGATCTGCCTTCCTTGGCATCCAGGGAACTTCCCAGCCCATCTTCGAGCACAACCGACCCCTTCGAACCGGACCTTGCCCACTGCCCCCATCTCACACACCGGAGTTCCTAGTTGCCGGCACAAGGAGGACATCCAGCCTTCCATAGGTATCATCCTCAGCACATTCTAGTAGAGAATAACTTAAGGGTGTCTATTTGGCTTTCCTTTAGCTTCCTCGTTGCTTTCATCTACTGTTTTATCACATCAAGTTTCTCCCCTGCCAACGGATGTTGAATGTTGGCGTGAGGCCGTCCTGGCCACTAAGCGTGGGCTCGAGTGTCCCAATGGCACCCATTCCTTCTCCTTTTGCTTCTCATCGCGGCTAAGTCGAGCACGAGGTTGGGATTCCGCAGGGCATGGCCGACATTGACATCAGCGATGGGGATGGGGGGAAGGCACTAGTGATTTCCTAGCATTTTTGCTAGCACATCCGTCATGCCATGCCTTCCCTTTAGGTCCCTGAATGTCCTTTTTTCTTTGGTCATGTATGCTTTTCGTGGGGAGAGGCGATGAAGGAGGAGGGTCTAGCCTCTGTTCCACATGCGCACCCTGATAGCGTGTCCCCGCGTATTCATCAGGGCCAACGTTAAGTCAAACTTGACCAAGCCTTGACCACATCCCCTTCCATTTAGGTCCCTCTCGTATGTTTGATTCCGTTGGAGTGGTTCTAGTTTTATACTTGCTCATATTCCTTGTTTTCGCTTGAGTTCTCTTTTATGCAAGTGGTTTCCTTTCAGATTTTTAGATCATGCATGATCCCATTCTTGGCCTATGGCTTCCATCACCCTATTAACTTCAGTATCATGACTCTGAATGTCTGGGATAAGGCCATGATAGCAAGTTGCTAGGACATCCTCGGGAGGCACGTTCTAGGTGCACGTGCATATTGCACGCCACTCATGCGCATATCACCTAGGGACTGAACCTAGCACAGCTAAGCTTCTACCCACACCATGCCTTCATCCCTTGCATTGTTTTATGCTTCTAGTCTGGTTATGCCTTTTTATTGACATGATGCCATCATTTCAATCACTTTGTTTTAGTTCTCATCCATATAGTCACACACACTAATTGGCGTGCAAGTGCCTACATAGCCATGCATGAGAGCGATAATTCCGAGAAAGACCAATTCATCGGGTGTGCGGGGGTGCCTAATACCTTCCCCGCACATAATAGTAGTCCTTACCCTTTATGCGGTTAGCAATGATCCATGTGTCGTATCCACTTGGCATGAGTCATCATTTATTTTGCATCCTGTTTTGAGCTTTGGTTTTCGATGCAGTTTTCCTCGTCTTTCTGCCCTTTAATAGACTAGGTGGTGATTCCATGTTTTATCCTTATTTCGCTTTTATCGGTATTTTTCAAGACATTTTACCGCTCTTGGATTCATCGGATTTGCCGTGGCCCTACCAGTGTCCATGCGGTCCCGATAGTGTTGGAGCATGGTTCCCCTCGCCGGCATGGTCACAGGACTAGCGACTCCACTGGGAAATAGACTTTGGCTTTCGTTTTTGTATTTTCCTTACTTGCATGGTTTCTCTTGTGTATATATTCTTTGGTTGTGTGGTTTCATGAGTATCGTGTTTTATGGATGATGTATGTTTTGCTTTACACCAAGAATGGTGCTCACCTCACAATGCACATGTCATGTTCCATGCCTTTTGGAGTGTTGAATGTTCTTCTTTGCCACAATCATGATCACGACACAAGCACATAACATGTCCATGCCTTTTGTCTAATGCTTGCCTTGCCATGATTTGTGTGTTTTCTCATTCCTTTCCAATTTTATTTAGGACGAAACTAGAGACTTGCTTGCTTTTCCCTTTGGTTTAATTAAATTTTTTGCAAGTAAAATCAATACATAGGAGAAACTAGAGACAACAATGCACATTTTTCCCTTTATGGTTAATAAAATTGGCAAGTAAAAGTCGCCAAGCATCTTTGCATGATTGAATCATATAAGTGCATGCATCTCCTCTCCTCTAAGTCCACCTACAGTTTGTGAAGGCTAGTTTTGCTTTTCTTGTCCTATTGCTTTGGTGTAGGATTTGATACCAGTCTGTCCCCCCTTGTCTAGGGTTGTGTCGACGTTAGTAGAGGGTATAGACTATGCTCTGGCCAGGTCAAGGCTCTCAATGCACCATCATTCCATAGCTTTGGTAGGAGATGGAATAGTGCTTTCTACCTTCAGTCGAAGACCTACTCACCTCGAGATATTCCAGAGTAGACAGCCTCCTAAGATACACTTAGATGGTGAGAGAGTGCATCTTAGATGCATCCATATGCATTTGTACCACTCATGCCATTTAACAAACGTTGCATTGCTTATTCACCAATTTTGACACCTGTCCTTGTCTATGCTTCCACATGTTCACGCACGAGTCCTTGACCAGAGCTCAAGCGCCTCCTTTTATCCCTCTATTGTGTGACACTCACTCTCGACCTCCTTTCTGAGCTACTCATCGCCTCTAACGGTAGCTTGTCGTAGGATCCGTCCATTCTTTAGCTATAGTAGCCCTATCCGTACTTGCTCACGTTGCGCCATTGCCCAACGCGTTAGTGTGACTCTTTCTATTGTCACCTTTGAGAGGATCGCCACTTTGGCCCCTTCATCCCTTTTTCTGACTTTCGCTGCTATCTTGTCGCCCCATGTTAGCCTCTTCTAGGCCCATGGAGCATCTTACTCTCTTATGTTGGGACACTAGTAGACCTTGTCTGATCTAGAGCCCGTCAAGGAATCGATTGCGGTGACTACCACTAGCCTTCTAGAGTTGGCAATGTCCCTCCCTCTGCAGGGCTCTTCTTCTTTGGGCACCCAGCCAGCTACGGTAGCCTCCCTAGTAGGTTCCATCCTTGATGGATAGTCTATTCCCCCTTGTCTTCTGCTGTGCTTGCTCCACTGGCGATTCTGTCCCTCGGCATTGCTACCGACAGGAACACGGCCATGCAAGCCTAGTACTTTTTGGCTCTCCCCTAGAAGCTGTAGGGTATGGCACTCTCCCTTGATTCCTCGCTGCTTCCAACATCTCCTCTCCCTAAGGTTTCACCGCACTCGGCTTTGGTGTTCCACTCTGCACCTAATGCATCATCGCCGCAGTCGTCACCCCAACTCCTCGCTAATCAAGTGGTAGGGGTGTCGACCCTGCATCCTTCACCATCATCCCACTCCTCACAGCATGCTTCTCCAGCACCTATTGGCTAGCCTCATGGTCTGGGAGTGGCGCAACACTCTTTGGTCTCGCTACCTAGACTCACGTTAGGACAGTAGTTGCCGCCTCCACACTCTGCACCACCCACAGCACAACATATTACCTACCCTCCATCTCTGCATCAGACATAGGTACCCCCATACCTGCCGCAACACACCACACACTCGCACTGGTATGCCAACCATCATGACATGACACTAAGTGATATGATGGTGGATCCAGAGGAGCACATTGGTGCAACCCACACAGCATACACGGCACCCGTCCAAGTTGTGCTAGTCTCGTTAGTAGCGACCCTAGATGCCATCCTCACTAGAATGGGCGATTTAGAAAGAGCACGTCAACAAGTGCAAGGCGGGGACCGCCAGTCTTTTTAGTCATGTCAACCTTTGCTATTTCCAAGAGGCTACTCTTCCATAGAAATTCCAAGTCCTGGAATTTTGAAAAATACAACAGAAAAGGCTACCCAATCTCCCATCTGAGGGCATACTATAGAGACCTTGCTCAGCTTCAGGCCGATGAAAGGTTGCTGATCTACTTGTTCCAAAAGAGTCTTTCTAGTCCTACTGTGAAGTGGTTCACTTCCCTGGACATGGCTATCATTCGGACATGGAATGACCTATAGCTCAAGCATTCCTGGAGCAGTATTCCTTCAAGCTTCCATAGGGGCTCAGCCATAGGGAGTCTATCAAAATGATCATCCGTGGGGCACAACCTGCCACAGGAGCTCTGCTCAGCATCCAGCCTATCACCACCTTATCGTCCTTGATTAGAGCCAACGCCCACGTGGAGAGCTTGTTACAAAGTGGTAGTGTGACCATGCCGATGGAACCCTGCACGGCTCTCCTAGGTGCGTGGAAGTACACGAGGAGTCTCGATACGGTCACGACGAAGATGGTGAATCCGGAGAAAAAGACTAAGCTTGGAAACACCAAATTAAGATAAGAAAGGATAAGGAAAGGAGTCGCTACCTAGTTTTTTAATGGAAAGACGAGGAAAACCAAACACAACGGAAAAACCAAAAGAAATCAAGGCGAAGAAAACATATGCATGCTCCGTGCCTAATGGATGCAACACTTGACCATTGCGGTCCAGAGAAAGGGTAAGGATTCTTGTTACGCATGGAGAAGGGATTAGGCACCCCGATGCACCTGAGGAACTCAATCTTTCTAGGTTTCTTGCTTGCAAAAGGCCTATTGTGTGGATGCTTGTCCATTCTGAGTACTCATTCCTAATATGGTTGGAAAACATGCCAAATCGAAGAGAGGAAGTGAATAAAAGAAAACAAATGATAATCCGAGGGACAACTGTAGGCATTGAAAATGCCACTTAACTGTATGCCCATAGGTGATGAGGAAAATCGTGAAAATTGAGAATTCTTGGAAAGTGTCACTCAAAACAGCGGAGACTTAAGAAATTCGTGAAAGGAAATCAAAAGGGAGAAAATAATCCTCATTCGGGTCTATGTCGGCATTGTTTAGCTAGTTAATATACGCCCTCGGGCAATGGAAATTCAAATCAAATTAAAATCGTGAAAATCGAAAGAAATTTGAGAAATGGTTTAAAGATCAAGTTTGAAATGAGTTGGAAATGTGTACATGATGCAAAGAAGAAAATATGAGAAAAATATACATGAAAAAGGGAAACAAAAATGTACAATATGCATGTGTGAGTGAAAAGTACAAATTCCAAGGACTTTTGTGCAAAATTCCAAAATTCTGAATGAAGACTGAAAGTTTGAGGTTAAA
This sequence comes from Posidonia australis, assembly GCA_024699735.1. Lineage (NCBI taxonomy): Eukaryota > Viridiplantae > Streptophyta > Magnoliopsida > Alismatales > Posidoniaceae > Posidonia > Posidonia australis. The sequence continues at coordinate 13,694 of JAMKQA010078617.1, read as the reverse complement.
TTAGCAAAAATACTTAAGAAAACACATTTTGTGTAATTTTGAAGAAATCTGGGGTTAAATGTGCAAAACTGTGCATTTTAGGTCAAATTCAAGATTCCTAGGGATCTTTATGCAATTTTGCTTGTAAAACATGTTTTTAAAACAATTCTGAAGTAATTCAGGGCTAAATGTGCAAGAAAATGGTCTTAAGTTTGAAAATTTAAAGTTTCAGGGACTGTCATGCTATTTCTCCCTAGAAAATATGCATTTAGTGTGAAATTCAAGGACTAAAATGCAATTTTTAAACACATCTGAGTATATATTTAAATTCTCAGGATTTAACTTGCAATTATGACAGGAAATTATGCATTCAGAACAGTTTCAGTAAAGCTAAGCGTTTTTTATGTAAAATTCTGGACTTAAAATGTATGAAAAGTAACCTTGAGGGCTTATATCAAATTTTTAAGTCTAGAAAACATTAATACAGATTTACAGGGGTTTTTCTACATTTTTCCAAAACAGATATTATTAAAAAAATTTAAAAACTATGCAAGGACCTAAATGTTAGAGAAAAGGATCTATTTGCAAGAAAAAGATATGATGAGAAGTTTTTAAAAGAAAAACTACTTTTTTTATTTTTTAAAGAAAAAAAGAAACGACGGCCGCCGCGATGGAACTCCGCCATTGACGATCGCCTAGGATGCTCTTCTGGGACATCCCGATGCCTGTCATGCATCAAGCCCCACTGGAAGTAAGAGGAGAAGGAGGGGAGGAGATCCACTGGTTTGGATAGAGCTCCGAACGGCTTGAGTTGGCCTCCCAACTCCCTAGCCGTCGACGCGACTCTGACGATGGCGCCGGAGAAGAAGGAGGCTCAGGGGCTAGCAGCATGGCGGTCCTGGGCTCCTGGAGGCTTGGGGACGCTGAGAAGAGTGTTTCCTTCCATCCAAAGTCACGATTGGCGTCACTCCCTCAACCTCTGATCCTGCTTGCCGTTGACGTTTTCTTCTCTGATGAACTTGCCTGTGAGGGAGCGCACGAAACTGGGTCTTGATTGCTTCGGAGCATGGAGGAAGAACAAGGGTTTGTTTCCCTAGGCTTGGCAAAGGCGCTGCGAGGGGCAGAGCTCTGGATCGCATCCTATTCCCAGTCATCTTCCATGGCGACGGTGATGGAGACGGAGCTCGATTCCAGCAAGCGATTCTTGGAAGCTTGCTGGGGACTTGAAATGGTGCATAGAGGGTTGGAGAAGCAAAAGGAAGACCTTGGGGATAGGGTCGAGCACATTGGGGCACAAATCAATCACTGGATTCGTGCCTTCACCTACGTTGCTAGAGAATAGCTCCGGTGACCCCTGAAACCTTGATTCCAGCCAGGGAAACCCTCCAACACTTCTGCAATTGACTGGGGAAGGATGAAGGAGATCCAGGAAACCATTTTGGAAGAAAATTGACGTCTATGGAGGGCATACCTGTGAGGACAGTGGTGATGGTCGCCGGAGGTGGCCTGAAGCTGAAATTCTTCCCCTCCCCGAGCTTCCTCTTTGATCCTAGACCTCGCTTGTTGCTTTGGTTGAGAGAAAATATCTTAGTTGCTCTTGTTTTGATTTTTTCCAAGTTTTTCCTCTCCTTTCTTCCTCCCTTTTTCCTTGCAAATAAGGGGTATTTATACGCTTGCAAATGGCTAGGGTTTTTAGAGTAGTTAGTTAGAGGTTTTTGGAAGTTGTTGTAAGTTGTTATAGGTTGTTATGATGAAGGTGGGAAGTGGTTAAGTTTGTTTGGGTGGTTAAGGGTTGTTATAGGTTGTTATGATGAAGGTGAGAAGTGGCTAGTTTATTAGGGTGGTTAGGGGTTGTTATAGGTTGTTATGATGAAGGTGGGAAGTGGTTAAGTTTGCTTGGGTGGTTAGAGGTTGTTATAGGTTGTTATGGTGAAGGTAGGAAGTGGTTAAGTTTGTTTAAGTGGTTAGATTAGGGTTTTGATTAGTCTTAGATTTTGGATTTGATTTAGGTTGATTCTAGGGTTTTAGGGCTTTGAACTAGGGTTTAGGACTAGGCTTTGGATTTTGAACTTGACATAGGTTAGTTTGAGGGCTTTGAGTTAGTTTTATGGTTTTAAGTTAGTTTTAGGGTCTTGAATGCGGGTATAGGGTTCAAATTAGGTTTAGGGTTTGATTTAGGGTTTAGGGTTTGGATTTAGAGGTTAGGGTTTGAATTTAGGTTTTAGGATTTGAATTTAGGGTTTAGGGTTTGTTTAAGATTTGATTTAGGGTTCAGGGTTTGTTTAAGATTTGATTTAGGGTTCAGGGTTTGAATTAGGTTTAGGGTTTGAATTTAGGGTTTAGGGTTTGTTTAAGATTTGATTTAGGGTTTAGGGTTTGAATTAGGCTTTCGAATTAAGTTTTGGATTTTGAATTTGAATTAGTTTTAAGGTCCAATTGCAAGCTTACGTGGTATCTACAAGTAGTTTCCTTACACTCACCGCATTCGCCAAACAGGCAATCACCCCTAGCCATAATGTCGGTAGCAACAGCAACAACAACAACAACGGCTCCAACTCCAACTATCCAAAGAGGAGGGACCCTTCGAAGAACGCCATCGCATATGTAGGGTCCCCTACTGTGCCTATGAGCGTGATGGGCCCGTCGGCTCAAAATGGGGTAGTTTATGCACCAACACGTAGGACACCTTATACACCCCACATCGCCACCACCGTCGAGCCAGTGTAACCCGTAGCACCAGCAAGGCAAGGATAACACCCTCCACAAGGGAGGCCCCAATGGTTTGACCGAGGGTTCACTCCACTGGTCGAGCCAATGAGCACCATCCTTCCCAAGGTGTAGTCGCTCTTCAAGTATCTAAACGTTCACCCACCCTTGATTCCATTGTTGGTGTGGTATAAAGCGAATTTGTACTACAGTTACTATCGGGCCACGAGGCATGCGACGGACAACTGCTTCACCCTTTGGAATGCCATACATGACCTCATTGACCGCAAGGTCATTATCATCAACACCCACGATGCAGGGTCTGCACCCATCCCAACACAAGCACTAGCACCAGCACTAGCACACCCTAGTATAGTCAGTCAGCCTCTCTCTCAGCACACAAATCTAGGAGCGCCCGGGACCTCAGGAGTTCACTGTCTCTTTCCTACTGGGTGTGACTCTTCCTTGCCAGCCCTTTCTGATCAATCCCTCCTCGTGGGTTTGAGATCCGTCGTCACTATGATCCACCAAATAGCTAGGATAGAGCGTGCGATTGCTCTACCTACCATGCAACCATTTCCTACCACACCCATCTTCCTTGAAGCCAGACCCCTACCAACCCTTGTCCAACCCATCTAGTTAGCCGCCTACCCCACAATACCATCCGTCAACCAACCAGTGGCCCAACTTGAGTTGGTGCCTCGTACATCCCTGGTCATTAATTTGACCAACGATACCCACCAGGTTCCGTATGACTATGCCATAGAGATGTGTCCAAAAATCACACGGTCCAGATGGGTGTATAAGCCCCCAACTCCAGTCCCCAGGGTAGGTCACCCAGCACCGCCTCCAACGCAGCAAGCAAGCCAACCCAATAAGCTTGCCACCGAAGAAGTCACCTCCAAGGCTACCACAAATACTGCCGGCAAGTCCCTAGATGACATCACCTCCTAGCTCAAGAAAGTCAAGGTCGACATATCCATTTGGGACCTTATCCATACCTCAACTGGACACCGAGAGGCTTTCCTCCAGGTGTTCCGGGGAGCCTATGTGTCCTCCATCTTCGAGCTCACAACCCTTGAGAACATGGTAGGTGTGATCGCAACGTCGTAGGTTATCTCTTTCTCCTCTCAAGAGTTGCCTCCGATGGGTACCAACCACAACCAACCATTGTTCATTATGGTGCAGTTTCAGAGTTTCCAAATTCCATTGACGCTGGTTGATAACGACACAGGTCTAAGCATCTACCCCTTACACGTCGCAAGTAAGATCAGATACAAGGCCGAAGATATCATGCCAGCTGCCAAGGGAATGATGTGTTTTGATAACACGCACCATGATGCATTGGGAGTATTGGTCATCCCTCTGATTTTCGGTCCAGCTCAGTTTGACATCAAGTTTTATGTCATCGATCTCGAACCTTCCCTTTACCTCCTGCTTGGTGCCCTTTGTTGCACAAGCATCAAGTTATCCCGTCAACCCTACACCGTATGATCACGTTCTGCTATGGCAATGACATTGCCGTCATTATAGCTGAGAACTTTGGAAAAGGTGAGGTTGATGTGGTCTCCTCTGTTGATCTGTAGACTGTCCATTTTGATCCCAAACTATCTAATGTGCTTCATCGAGTTAACCGGAGCTCGAGCACGTCAACTTTCTAGCCGTTCACAGTCACCCTCAATTGATGGTTTAGAACCGTTGTCACAGATGGGGGTACGAAAAGAGCGCAACACTAGGGCGATTCGGTTAGGGTATCGCGGAGCTCGTCAAAGTAGAGGAACGAAGAGATCATGAATGACTCGAATACCATGGACCACCACAAAGCGTGTGTTGACATTGGAGGTTGCTTATCCCTCAGGGTATGGCTAACTTCTTTAATGTAGGTGTGACGGATCCCAACACGAGCCCATCCCCGATCATCACAGTGCAACAATAGTAGATGATGTTGAGTGGGTTTGTGTGGAGGATTACGACACAGATGAGGACTCCCTGAGCACAATTGTGCCAAGGCCAATAGATAAAGCAGAGCAGCAGCAAGTAGCGATTCCAACATCCACATGTTTAGCTTTACTACCCCCTTGTTCAGCAGCAGTTATCTCACCAAACCCACTAGTTAGTTTAGAATCATCAGTTCCAGTAGCAGTTTGTGTAGAGCAGTCACCAGCACAGTCAATCGTAGCAACAAACCAGTTGGTAGAATTATCAGTAGGATCAGCAACAGCATGACACTCCTAGTCAATCATAGCAGTAGAATAGTTGGCAGAGTTGTTAGTGGCATCAGTAGTCCATGAACAACAACCCATCACTAGTAGCATCACAGTCCTTCCTGTTCACAGGCCCTTAGCGCCGTTGAGGACCTGCGCCTACTATGTTGATTTTGCCTTAGACGAAGAAGAGGGCACGGCTATTGAGAGCCATATAGACACTGTCTTGAATGACCTAGAAGTGCTCTTCTAGGAGCAGTTAACAGTCTTGGCGGAGGATGCGGCCAAGGAAAGCAAGAACAGGAAAGGCAATGCAGTCATGTTGGAATCAGAGCCCACCTTATTCTAGATTCACCAAAGTTCTCCAGCCATCATGGTTGTAGAGTTTTCGATGATTAGAGACTAGGCCAAAGGAGTTAATCTCAGGGTAGTCGGGAGGTAGTGTAGATGGTACCTGTAACACAAGCCTCACCTTGAGACAGGCGAGGGTCAAAAAAAAAGACCTTGAGGTAGGCTCCTTAGAGAGCCTATGAGGCGACCCCCAAAACCGTCACTAGTAAGACGACCGTTGGGGGAAGATTATTGTAAATAGTACCCAAAAAACAAAAAAATGAGGAAAAATGCAAAAAAACCAAAAAAATAGTAGAGTTACTATAGCACAAGGAGAAGGACTGATTAGTTCCTCAACAAGGCAGGAGAGCACAGGATTGGAGTTCATGTAATGTGGCTACAAGAACACCAGAGTCAGCGTGACCCTTCTCAAGCATGGGCAAAGACAAGAGTCAGAATAGATCCTCTCCTTTGATATTACTAACTCCACATTCGAGAGGGAGATCCTATCAGAGCTAATAGCATATGAGGAGGAGGATAATATAAACGTTGATGGTCCAGAAGATGCACCAGAGTTCCACCCCTATAATGATGACCTGGAAGTCCCTAATTTACACCTCGAGGAGGACATCGAGCTGGTAAATATCGACATGCCGAGCAAACTTAAAGAAGTCCACATCAGCTCCAAATTGTCTCCACAGGTAAGGGCAGATTTTATCTCATTCCTGAAAGAATACAGTGATGTCTTTTCTTGGAGTAATGATGATATGGTTGAATTGGATGTTGAGGTAGTAGTGCATACCCTGCCATTGAAGCCGGATGCCAAGCCAGTCAAGCAGTAACTCAGAAGGTGGCACCCACAGTGGCTTCTCAAACTTAATGAGGAAATCATGAAGTAACATCAAATCAAATTTCTCAAGGTCGTCCTTTACAAAGAATGGTTGGTCAATGTGATCCCAGTACTAGAAAAGGACGGGTGGGTTTGAATGTACATCGACTATAGAGACCTCAACAAAGCAACCCTAGAAGATGATTTCCCACTACCTCACATTAATGTACTAGTGGACAACACCAAAGGACATAAGATGTTTTCATTTAAGGACAGCTTCTTAGGCTATAACCAGATAAGAATGGCAAAGGAAGACATGGAAAAGACATCATTCATCACCCCTTGAGAAGTCTTCTGCTACAGAGTGATGCCAATTGGACACAAGAACGTAGGCGTTACAAACAAAAGGGCAATGATAGCTCTCTTCCACAGCCTCATGCACTAGGACATCGAGGTGTACGTGGACGACATGATTGCCAAATCTAGAGAATCGGAGGACCATCTCGCTTGCCTGCGAAAGCTATTTGATCGTCTACGGAAATACAAGCTCCGGTTGAACCCCAGTAAATGCGTATTTGGTGTAGCATCTGGAAAGCTCCTAGAATATATAGTCTGCTAGAAGAGAATCAAAGTCGACCCTAACAAAGCCAGAGCCATCGTCGACATGCTCCCTCCGACTACAGAAAAGGAGGTCCGAGGTTTGCTGCGTCATCTTTAGTACATTAGTCGTTTCATCACCCAGCTCACTCCTATATGTGAGCCGATCTTTAAGCTCTTAAGGAAGAATGCTTTGATCACTTGGAGCGAGGATTGCTAGGTCGCTTTTGAAAAGATCAAGCAGCTGTTAGGCAGACTGCCAATCCTAGTTCTGCCAACTCCAGGGTGGCCTCTCCTTCTCTATTTGTCAGTTACACAACACTCCATGGGTGTAGTACTAGGTCAGCATGACGAGTCAGGCCATAGGGAAAGAGTAGTGTACTACCTGAGCAAGAAATTCAATGACTATGAGACTCGATATACCACCATTGAGAAGGTCTATTTGACCCTTGTCTGGGCCGCCCAATGCCTACAACACTATATGATGGCATACCCAGTTTTGTTGTTATGTCACCATGACCCAATGAAGTACCTTTTCCAGAAGCCAGCACTGGTGGGCAAATGCGTCAAGTGGCAAGTGTTATTATCCCAATATGACATCACCTTCATCACGTAGAAGTCAGTGAAGGGCCAGGCCCAAGTAGATCACTTGGCTGACTTACCTTTGCTGGAGTATCAACCCTTGCAAACATAGTTCCCTGATGAAGATATACTATTGGCCACGGATGACTCAGGGCTTGAGGAGTCAAAAAACAAGAAGCAGTGGCATCTCTACTTTGATGGAGCAATGAACATAAAAGGCCAAGGTGTAGGGGCAATGTTGGCGACGCCACAAGGACAGCTCATCCCGTTCTCCAAGAAGTTGGTGTTCCGGTGCACCAACAATGAGGCAGACTATGAAGCATGCATCCTCGGCCTATAGGTTGCATTAGAGCACGGAGTACAAAAATTGTGGGTGTAGACACCCCAATTTTGCAGGTTTGTTCGGCAATCTTCTCTAGGATTGGAATTGTAGTTGCTGGACTCTCAATCATTTTCACCAAGGCCAACTTGACATCTTCACCTAATTTTATCCACAGAACTAGCCCAAACCTCTGTTTCAATCTAAAACCCTAGTGGATCAATTAATTTACCAATCCAAATCCTAAACCCTAGTTATGTCTGAAACCCACTTAAAACCATGCAAATCCAACAAACCAAGCCAATATCCTAAAACCTAATCACACCTCAAACCAAGCCCACACATGCAAATGCTTTTTTAGCCCACTTAGGCCCGTGTAAGCCCACAACACCTCTACCCATCTCTGCTTCTTCCTCCAGCCCAATAGCCTCCACCTTGAGCCCATGCATCACATAGGGAGAGGAGAGAGAAGAAGATGGTAGGGTTTTAGTTTTGAGTTAAGAGGTTGGTTGTTAAGTTTGTTTGGATTTGGTTAGTGGTTGTTAGAGTTTGTTAGGTTTGTTATTGGGTTGTAAGAATTGGTTAGATTTGTTAGTGGTGGTTAGAGTTTGTTAGGGTTGTTATTGGTTTGGTTAGCTTTGTTAGTGGTGAGTTTGTTTGGTTTTTTATTGGGTTGTTAGAATTGGTTATATTTGTTAGTGGTGGTTAGAGTTTGTTAGGGTTGTTATTGGTTTGGTTAGGTTTGTTAGTGGTGATTTTGATTGTTAGAGTTTGTTAGTAAATTGGTTAGAGGGTTTGTTAGATTGTTATGGGAAAACCTCCTAAGGGGGCTATTTTCTCTCCCTTTCCTTGGGAGGAAAACAAAGGGGGGAAAGGGCTCTCTCTCTCTCTCTCTCTCTCTCTCTCCTAGGATTCATAGCTTCCACAACCTTCGTTGTGTTCTTCTCCCCCATAAAAGCACATCCAACCCTTGAAACAAGCAAGCTCCCCCACTAGCTGCCTCCTTCGTCCTTGACATCTGAGAATTGTGCAACTTGGAGAAGAGAGGAGAATCCTCATTCCAACTGACATAGGGGACATCAGTTCACCAGTGTACATTTGAGCTTGCAAAGCTCAGTTCACTCCAGTGTTGGAAGGGAGGCAGAGTTGAAGGAAGGAAGCAAGGGCAATGAGGAGCTCTACCTGTCGTTGTTCTCTACCACGAAGGCCACTGAAAATGTTCCCTTAGCCACAACCTACAGCCATTGTCCACCGTCGCATGACAAAATCCATGTAGTTGGAGAGAAGCGGGAGATGTATGTAGAACTCAGCCCTCACACCTTCGTGGCTCTATCCACTGACCTTCCACTCTCTTGCGACCCCCAATAACCCTAGCCAGATGCCTACAATGTCACCGAGCTCTAGTTGGAAGAGACGCCGTCGTTGGAGAAGATGCCGAGCTTAGGTAAGTTTATTCACCTTTTTCCCTACAAGCATGCATCAGTCCTTCTTCCTCCTTCATCCTCGGGTCTGTGTAGCCATGAGGTGAGGGAGAGTGAGTGTGGAGGGGATGCACGCATTAGATCTCCCACCAAAATCACACCGGTAGTCATCTCCTCCATGAACTGAGTCCGGCAGTAGAGAGAAAGAGGGGTGTGTAGAATTCTTCCACCTCCCTTGGTCCTCCTTTGTTCCCTCGGTCCTCTTTTTCTCCTTCAAACCTCCGTTTCACTCTTCTTTCCAATCGGAACATCACTACTACCTCCTTCCTCCATCCTGATCTTTATTCTCATTGAACCCGTGCTGTCGTGAAGAGTAGGAGAGAGGGCACATGGAAGGCAAGCCCTCATCATCATCCTTTCTTCCTCCCACTAAGGCCGCCATCCCTACAAGCCTCCTGCACCACGGTAGCCTCCTGTTTTCACCTGTAACCCGTGTTTTCCTCTACATCAGGCGATGTAGTGGGAGAGAGAGAGAGGATGTACATAGAGCTCAAACCTTAGCTCCGTGCCTCCATCGACAAATCTTCATCACCTCTAGTGACCTTCAGTTGCCCTATTAGACATCTTCAACTCTACTGAACTCAAGCTGGAAGCATCGCCATCGACGGAGAAGATGCATCACAAGTAGGTTCTTTTTATTTCTTTGCATGCAATAGTCCTCCTCTGCATGATCTCCTTGGTCACTGTTGAGGGCTCCACCGGCATCTCTTTCTTCTCCACCATCCTTGAACTCGTAACCTTAATCACACAGAGAGAGAGTGAAGGAGAGAGGAGGAGGGAAACCTTTGACTATCCCACTCTGTTCAGCTGGTTTCCTTTCTTGTCTCTAGCCATTCTCAGGTAAGCCACCATTGTTGCCACCCTACTCCTTTTAGTCAGCCAGTCGTTCCTTCTTTCCAATCAACAGCATAGCCAACACATGACCTAATCTATGTTTTTTGTTATGATGCTTGCTTCACTTTCACTTACCTGTTAATACAACACTAGCACATGTCATGTTCATGCCTTTTGCTTGTTGGTTGAGTGTTTGGATGCCATGATCGTGTGTTTTCTTCCCTTTCTGTATTTTCCATGATTAGGAGAGTAGAGACATGATTGTTTCCCGTCCTGGTTAAAATAAAACACACAAATTCAGATGACCAAATAATAAGGCATAACTAGAGACAAATGTTCACAATCCCCTTGGTTTAATAAAACGCAAGTAAAACAAACAAAGGCGTATCGCATGAATGATCATTTTAGAAAGCATGCATCTTCTCCTCTCTTGTGTCCACCCATAGTCTACGAAGGACAGTTCAGGTTCCCCGTTCTATTGCGTTAGCGTAGGACGTGTTGTCATTTTGTCCCCCTTTATTTGGGGTTATGTCGGTGTTAGTAGATGGTACAGCTTCTTGCTACCGTAGGAGTCGAGGCCACCATCGCACCACTCATTCATTGCCTGTGCATTGGCCAAACTTTAGAGTGGGAGCCTTACTTTTCTGACCAGAGTCAAAACCTAAACCCAAGAGTGCGTCCCATGTGGTCAACCCTATGCGGGACATGCATGACGAGAGAGTGCACTTTAGGACATTCATCTGCATTGTGTCATTGTATGCCACTTTAACAACTTGCACTTGTCTTTGCATCATTGTTCAAGTTCTGATGCTTGTTTCTCTTGCCTGTTCACCATAGGTAGCTTGTTGCGAGATCCTCGGCTAGGAGCTCAGGCGTCTCCATCATAGGTGGCTTCCAGTGGTTGTCTCCTCTTGTCGATTCCCGAGCAATTGGTCACTTTTGATAGTACTTCGTCTTAGAGCTTGTGCATTTGTTTTTTTGCCACATCTCCATTCATACTCACTTGCGGTTAGCCATGGCCTTGCAGACACACAAGCCTCCAGTTATTGTTTTGAAAGGGGTCTCACGTTCGGATCCTCCTTCTCCCAGTTTGGTTGCTTCTTCTTCCCTCCGTGCGTCCCGATTGAGGAATCATGGTGGATCTGTACCTCCTTTTTTGGGACAGCGGCAGACACAAGACGATCTAGGGCCCATCATCGAGTCGATTACGGTGACCACCACACGGGTTCCAGAAGTTTTGCCAGCTGCACCCCACTTCTCGGGCCCTCCTATTTTAGGTGTCCAACCAGCTGTAGTTACATCTGTTTTAGGACCCACTCCTGTTCCGCTCTCGCCTTTTGACCTATCTTTTGATGGGTCTTTGGCATTGCAGGCTCAGTGCTTGAGAACTTTGGCCCAGAGGCTTGAGCACATGGCTCTTTCTCTTGATCTTGTTAAGTGTCCTCCTCTTTTAACCTCTGAGGTTCCAATGAAGACCACAATAGCATTACAGGCTCACCCCACTACACCATCGTCCATACCATTGCCCTAGCTTCACACTACTTTAGTGATGGGGGCGTTATTTTTGCCTCTTGCACCACAACTGCACTTGTCACAGTCACCTAAAGGCCAACTCATTAGGTGTGCGAGAGTACAACATTTCTTGAGTCCATCGCTTGGAGTCATACCGGTGCCACCGCTACTACTCTCGCGCTCAACACCACACTCAATGTAGCATACTCATTGCCCACCTCAGCATCAGGTTCAAGTCCCAATACGTAGGTCACCACTACACACTGTACACACACTTTCCACCGTCAAGCTAATGCATCACGTCGCATTGGCTTGGCAAGGACAACAACCTAAGCAGAAATGAGGCCGTTGCACTGAAAGCAACTACACTCCACTGGGTGAGCCACTGAGTGTTGTTTTTCCTCCAGTTGTGTCGCTTTTGAGACTCCCAGATCAGTGTCCCCCACTAACTCCACTTCCTCCATGATATGATGCGAATGTATACTGCGATTATCATCGAGCCTCGAGGCACTTGACTGATAGTTGCTACACTCTATGGGATGTCATTCAAACTCTGATCGACAACAGGACCATTGTCATTGGCACCCAAAGTGCAGCACTCACATCTACATTTGCACCCTCACCAGCATCTAGTTTTGCTTGCATCACACACCCACACACCACTATTGAGCTGGCACGTCACGTTGCGTCAGCTCAGCAAGGGTAGCAACAACGGCAAAGGCGACCTCACCGTAAGGAAAGCGACTTCACCCCACTTAGGGATTTGTTGTGTGGCATCTTACCTAAAGTCACGCCATTCCTGCAGCTACTAGAGATTCGTCCACCATCGGACCCACTTCCTTGGTGGTATAAGATGAACTTATTCTACCAATTCCATCGAGCCCGTGGACATTTGACAAACAAGTGTTATACTCTCCGGAGTGCTGTCTAGGATTTGATTGACAATGGAGTCATTGTCGTCAAGCCATAGGAGGCAGCACACGCACTAGCACATACACCTTTACCCACACCTGCACATGCACGTGCATACCCTAGAATAGCTGAGCTAGCATGCTCTGAGGATGCTGGAACTTCAGGGGTCTATCCTCTTTCTCCTAGTTCCTTCTCGGGGAATCATTCGGGCCTCATCGGCTTTGTTCGGCCTCCCATCTTTTCCCAAGTTCTTTTCGACGACACTCATGTGCACCACTCGTGTTCTTGTTCCTCTGCAGGGGCCTTGCCAAAAGTTCATCAATTTGCAATGCGCCCATCTGACCCTACACATGCAAATACCTTGGATCTGGCAAGAGACAACCATCACAATAGATATCAACTCCAACAACAGATACGGTCTTAATGTCGCTAGCAGATTCAATATTTACAATGACAGTCACAGTCTCAATAATAGTTCTAGTAGCTTCTATTACACTTGCTATAATTCCAGTTTCCAATGACATTGGTAGGAGTTACCATGAACCCCAAAGGCATCGATAAAACAACAGCAACAAGGACTGAAGCTGTATCCTTCTCCTTTGCTTCCTTTGTTGTTTCCCTTTTTTGCATCATCATATATCAAAACACAAAAAAATAGAAAAAGCAAAAAAGTTGAAAATAAAGAAATCAAAAAATAGAAAAACATCAAAAACAACAGAAAATAATAGTTTCCTTGTTAACAACATTCTGCTCGATGACGAAAATTGGAAAAGCTTGCCTACGTCGGAATGGATCATCTCTCCTCAGTTGTCACTACTCAGATGACCAAGTTAGCAAGGGAGTGGCCTCACGAGCAGTGCTTTCTCCGTGCTTGCGCTTCCCTTTTGATGCCATGATCTTCCTTGGAGGCATGGAGACAGAAGGAAGAGAGGGAACAAGACGGGAGGAGGTGCCAAGGAGAGTCTGGAGCGTTCGGGAAAGGAAAGGGAGGAGCCACCGCAGATATCCGGAAGACCGTATTTTGAAACAATGAGAAATAAGCCCTAGGTTTGGCTTATAAAAATGATTTTACGTGCAAAACGGTATACCGAAATTCCCAATGGTATGCCGTTTTAGGTCTTCAAGGAAAAACGGAAAATGGAACGGTAGATGCTCCGGTGTACTGAAAAAGCGATACAGGGGAAAACGGTATACCGAATTAAAAATGGTATGCCGAAAAAGATATTTTAGTAAAAAACGGTACATAGAACGGTACATATTTCGGTGTACCGAGCAAAAAATTCAGGAAAGAACGGTATATCGTGGATTTTCGGTATGCCGAAACTAAGAATCTGTCAGAAAAACGGTATACCGCATATTTTCGGTATGCCGTTTAGGCAATTTTCTGTAAATACAAGATATTTTCATAA
>JAMKQA010078616.1:0-27790 GCA_024699735.1 Posidonia australis | reverse complement strand
CCCCCCCCCCCCCCCCCCCCCCCCCCCCCCCCCCCCCCCCCCGACAGTTGCTGTCCTGCTGACGGGTGGTTCTTGTTGTGTTCTGTTAGTTGGATCTTCTGTTGTTTTGTTGTCTTCTGCTACTTGGAGGTTCCGCTAGCTGAGGTCGCCAGTTTGCGAGGAAGTTCTCTTCTGTTTGGGTGGCTGGATCGTTTGGGTCCTATTTTCTTCTCACGAGTTGCTGTTTTCTGGTGAGGTGTTTTGAAGGATCTACTTTGTTCTATTGGGAAGGGTTTTGTCACGAGCTGTTTGGTGTTTTTGCTTTGATCTGCTGAATCTTGTTGGGCTCCTAGCTGTGTGGTGGTTCGGTTGTGGTTTCCGGTGAGATTGTTGGTCTCCAATGGTGGGTTGCATCTTGTGTAGCTCACGTGCCTGATTTTCAAATGGGTAAGCAGAAGGTTAAGGCGGGACGAGTGACTGGGTCAGGCGATGGGGTTCCAGTGGCCTTATCGGAGCCTGACGTGGCGACGTCTGTTGAGATAAAGTCTTGTCGGAAGCACCGTTCGGGCTCTTTCGACGATGTGCCTGAGCAGGATGTTGTTGGTGGGAATTCTCAAATTCAAGCTTCCGTTGACGTGAAAGTTGTTGGGAATGACAATCAGCTGGTCGATGTTGGATCTCTTAAGGTATGGCTTGACAAAAAGGTGAGGAAAGGATATTCTATTGCTGACAAGACTGACAGGAGAGATATGGAAGGGTCCCACTCTGTCCTTGAAAGTCAATGGGCTCAGGCTGTTGTGGGGCACGATATTCAAGGAGCTCTGGAGTGAGTGTAAGGGTGGAGAATTTAAATGTTCAAAATATGGATGGCAGTAAAACTGTAGCTGGTAATGAAGTGGAAGTTGGAAAATATTTGGGTGGGTCTGAAAAGCAAATGGGGCCCTCACAGTATTGCGGAGTTACTGGGCTTGGAGATGATTTACCGGATGAGGGGGTTGACTTTGATGGTGGAGGGAGTTCTTCTTCATCCTCTGTTGCTTCTTTTGATGGCTTGCTTGGAGATGATAGCGATGGTCCTGCTTGCAAAAATGGAGTTGGGAGTTTGCCTCAAAATGATGATGGGGTTCGTGGTGGTTGGATTGTAAGGGGAGCATTCCCGTAGTTTACTATTTGTGGTAGGAGTTGGGGTGGCGGTGGTAGGGCACTTGTGCGTGATCGGCCTTCGTCTCGTTTGATGTCTAAGCGGTAGGTTGCTTGATGGGTTGATTTGGCTGCCGGCAAAAGTTTGAATTCGGATTCTTAGGAAAATAGGTTGTTGAGTCACTTGGTTCTAGGGGACGTTGATGGAAGGAAAGGGGTAGAATTTACTGTTGAGGATGTGTCCGATGCTATTGCTCGATGACATAATGTGCTTATGGGGTATGTTATTGGAGCGAATCTTGTTAGGCATGGCTTGCCTGCCTATTTGAGGTGGTTATGGGGATTGTTTGTTCGGTAGAAGTGAAGTCGAGGGGTAGTGGATATTTTCTATTCCAATTCTCTAACATAGTGGATCTTGAGAAGGTGCTGGAGGGGGTCTTTGGTTTATTGTTGGACGATCGTTAATTTTGAAGAAATGGACTTCGGACACTAAATTTGAGGTCGATCAGCTGCAAACCATCTTTATTGCGATTTCTTACGCTTCTGTTGAAGTTTTGGTCGAGCCGAATGCTTGGTAAGATCAATAGTGTTTTGGGTAAGCCTATTATGATGGACCAAGCTACATTGGAGGCTTTGCGACTAGTTTATGCCCACATCTGTGTTGAGGTGGGGCTTGATTTTGATTTCCCTGGTTCAATCTTGATGCTCAATCGTGGTTCTGGTATGATAGAGGAGATTAAGGTAGATTATGAGTGGAGGCCTACTGCTTGTCTTTATTGTGCTATATTTGCTCACGAGAAGAACTGTTGTATTGTTAGGGTTCGTTAGGAGGTTGGTTGTCAAGAAAAGGCTCAGGAAATTTCAACGGTTGAGGGGCTGAGGAGGTTTGTGGATCGACTCCCTTTATTGACTGGGTCAGGTTGGTTCTGTGGCTAATGGATCGGATATAAGCTCTGATAGGCAGGATGCTGTTGGTAATGGTAATAGTGCTCCTTCTCCGAGGATCAGGGTGGGAAGGAAGGTTGGGTTTGATGGTTTTGATTTTGAAGGGGCTCAGGCTGAATGTAGTAAGACGAGGTTTGGTGCTGGTACATCCAATCATTTTGGGGCATTGAGGAACTTTGATTTCTATGGTGAAGGATCGTTTGTGCCTGCTAGGTCAAGGGAAGGTGATGTTGGAGTGGGTTCAACCAATTGTTCCCGTTTAAAATGAGAATCCTCTCTTGGAATATTCGTCGGGCAAACTCGGGTGGTCTTCGAGTGATGCTTGTTAAGAAGATAAGGAAGGGTTCTTTTGATATTGTCTGTTTTATGGAGCATAAACTGAAGACGGAGGAAGTTATTTTGAGGTTCGTCAATTTAGTCTGGCCTGGTGCATCCTTTCATCATAATTTGGGGTGTTCTTCGGAAGGTAAGGTGTTGAGTCCACTTGTAGTGTCTTTGTTCAAATTTTGGGAGTCAGAGCAGGCTAAATCATTCAAAGTTGATTGTTGAGGGGGGTGGCGGGGGTAAATTATTTATTTTGTCTACCATCTTTGCTCGGAATAGGTCCTATGATAGAGCCCTGTTATAGTCGTCGTTGAAGGGTGATCAGTTTGATGCATTGTGGCTTTTGTGTGGTGATTTTAACTGTGTGAGACGATCTGAGGAGCATGAGGGGTCAGCTCCTCCTATTCAGTCAGCTCTTGGTGGGTTTAATGACTAGGTGGAATGTGAGGCCTTGATGGAGGTTCCTATGGCTAGGGGGTCATTCCCTTGGTGTGGTTTTTGGGGAAATTCTCTAGTTTGTTCTCGTATGGATTGGTGTTTTATCTTGGAAAATTGGCTTTCTATGTTTCCACATAGTCATGACTTTCTTGAGGATAGGCAGGCATGTGATCATGCTCTGCTTGAGATCTTTGTGGGGTTGAGGTGTTTGAAGTTGATGAAGTCCTTCAAATTTTTTAATCACTGGGTGGATCATCTGGCACTCTTGGATGTAGTTCGGGAGGCATGATCATGCTCGGTGGACGGTAATCCTATGTATTGTATGGTTTAGAAGCTTGCTACTACTCGGCAGTGCCTTGCTCAATGGGCTCGGGAGACGTTTGGTGATGCTACTCGGGAGGTTGCCTATCTGAGAGAACCTATACTTTCTGTTGTTCAACAAAGTTGAGAGGTGGAATATCTTGAATATTCTTAGGAGCGGTTTGCGATGTTGGCTGACTTGTATGTTAGGGAGGCTGTTCTCAGACGTTGATTACAGTTGGCTCTGGACCATGAGGAGAAGGTATTGAGGCAGCAGTCTAGGGCTTTTTGGTTGACGGATGGTGATTCCAACTGATTCCAACTGCTCGTTTTTCCACCAGTCTCTCTTAACTCGCCATGCGTGGAATGAGATCAGGAATGTGACGGATGAGCATGGTTGCCTTTTAAGGAGTGATTAGCTTGTGGATGCTGCTTGGTCTTTCTACAAGGTTATCTTGGGTGCGTGTCATAATTCTCAATCTCTGCCTCCAAATCTGTTTCAGCCGATGCTATTTGACGAGGATAATAGGAGTCTGTCCAGGTGTGCCTCTCTTGAGGAATTGCGTCAGATTGTTTGGGCAATGGATGTGGATAAGGCACTGGGGCCTAATGGATATATGATGTGTTTTTTCAGAGCTGCATGGGAAGTAAGCAAGGTTGACCACCTGAATGTGGTTAATAATTTTATTCATTCTGGTGAACTCCTGAGATCAGTGAACCACATGAATTTGAAGTTGCTCTTGAAGATTTCTTCTACTGCTGCATTTTCTGATTATCGGTTGATATCCTTATGCAATGTGCTGTATCAGATTCTCTCCAAGCTTCTTGCTGAAAGGCTTAAGCCTTTTCTTCCAAGACTCATTGGTGCTTCTTAGCATGCCTTACTTCCTGGTCAGGCCATAAATCATAAACAATGCTATTCTCCTAGTTCATGTGCTGGCGAGTGGTTTTCATATCCCTCGGGGTCAATCTAAGTTACTTTGTAAGGTTGACTTAGCTAAAGCTTATGATTCGGTCAGCCGGACTTTTCTGAATGGGGTGTTGATTCAAATGGGATTTGGGACTCATTGGCAGAAGTTGATTGCTTCTATGGTTAGGTCTACGTTGTCCGTTATTGTTAATAGGTAGCTGTCTGAGCGTTTTTGTGCACTGAAGGGCCTCTGGTAGGGTGATCTGATTGCCCTTTTTTCTTTTTGTTTTGGCGATGGAGGCCTTCTCTCATCTTATGGATCGAGCTATTGCTGATGGAACTGTTGTTCCTCTTCGACATGGACAGGTCCAGGTTTCACATGTGATGTTTGCTGATGATCTAATATTGTTTGGAGAAGCTTCCGTGGTCTGTGCTCATGGTTTTCAGGGTGTTTTGTCTGAGTTTTCTTGTGTCTCTGATCTGTCCATCAATCTCAGCAAAAGCGTGGTGGTTTTTGGTGGTGTTCTGGTTAACCAGTGTCCCATTTTGCATATTTTGAGGATAAATGAGGGTGCTTTTCCTTTGGTTTATTTTGGGCCTTATTCTGATCTCAAGGAGATTATCCAAGAACCACTGTACTCTGTTGCTAGAGAAGATTTGTGCTCGGCTTGCTGGGTGGCGGTAATGATTTGTATCTATGGCTGGCTGGTGTCAATTAATTTAGTCGGTGCTTGATTCTTCTATTCTATATTGGGCAATGGTGCTCAGGTTGCCTATTGCTGTTATCAATGGGATTGAGGCCTTATTTACTCATTTCTTGTGGAAGGAGGGTAGGGTACCAGTTGTTAGTTGGACATCCTGCTGTTTGTCGAGAGCTGAGGGGGGTCTTGGTATGCGTCGGCTGGGTGATTCCAATCTTGTTGGGATGTTAAAATGTATGTGGTAGTTGCTGGCTGGACGTGATGTCTTATGGGTTCATTGGATGACGGCGAATATCTCTGACACCATTCTTTTTGGTCAGTTCCTCTTGCTTGGAAGCCTTCATGGGCATGGCGTGGGTTTGTATATATTTGCCACATCTTTGGTCCGTTGGTTTCTGTTTTGCCATTGCGATGGCTGCCTCATTCTTCAGGCATCTTCTTGTCTTGTTCAGTGTAGGATGCGGTTGGTGCTCGTGCTCCGAAGGCTCCCTGGGCAGATGTTGTGTGGTTTCGGGGTTGTCTTTCGTGCCATGCCATTGTTATGTGGTTTGTGCTTCATGCCAGACTGAAGACTCAAGACAGGGTACGATGGCTGGGTTTATATGTTGTTTTTTGTTGCTCATTGTGTTGCCGGGCATATGAGGATTTAAACCACCATTTTTTCGGTTGCCCTTTCTCCTGCCGACTAGTGGCAAGGGCTGTTGCCATGCTTTAACTGAATTTTTAAGGTACTGTGGAGGAGATTGGGTGTAGGTTTGCTGCGATTGGGGTTGTAGCTACTCGGGGGCAGGCTCTGTTTGTGTTGCAGGCTGTGGTTTACTTTTTGTGGCAAGAAAGGAATGCTCGTTTATTTGATGATCAGCACTGACCTTGATCTGTGGAGCAAATCTGGGAGTTTATTGTTCGGCTGTTGCATATTCGTTCATAAGGTGATACTGGGCTTAGCCTTTCTGGTTGTGGTTGTGTGTATACGGCTTGTATATGTTTGGAGTACTTACGGTACTTCTTGATTTTTTGTACATGAATACTGATTATCTATATTCATACTTACGACCTGTCCTCTTTTGCTCTGCAAAAAAAGGGTAGGATTAAGACTGAATATATGAAGTGTAAGCTTCATACTAGGAGAATTGAAGATGCCTGGATATTATTAGGTGGTCAAGAAGTTCCTAAAAGCGGTAATTTTAGGAATTTACGTTCCATAATTAGTAAAGATGGAGATACCAAAGATGATGCAACTCATAGGGTTTGATGGATGAAATGGAGTTGTTAGAGTAAATCGATCCTTATATGAATATTTGTGTTATCCATTTATTAGGTTTTTTATAGGTTAAATATGTATTTTCCTATATATAGGAAATTGTAATTTTTGCTATAATAAGTAATACATGATTCTCTTTCTACGTAACATGGTATCAAGAGTATAGGTTTAAGAGAAATCTTAAACCTAACACACCTTCATTTGGTGGTTATGGGAAATGCTGTACTAGTGCGTCAAAATACTGTAGCATCGTCATAAATACTATAATGATTGTCTGAAGTACTGTTGTAGTCGTCAGAATCACTGTAGCATCATCAAAATCCTTGTAGCAGTCGTTGGAAACACTATAGTGGATTATGTTGGACCTTGTAGGCCTTATTCTATCATCGTCAGCTACTGCAAGGCCTAGATTTAGGCGTTCTAGCCATTGTCGGGCCTTAATTTGGGCTTCTACATTTCCAGCAAGCCTTTCCATGGCCTCTCTCTCTTGTGGCTGATGTTCAAGCCTTGTATGGATTGATTCATGGTTGTATATGCTGCTACAATCCCTCGATTGCATGTAGAATTCCTCTTATGGTCCTACCTAGGACTATTGTAGTTCTATATTCAGTATTTGTAGGCTATTGCTATGTTGTTGTGTGACTGTTTGTACTGTTGCCTTATGGCCAACGTGATTGACTATGATTGTTGTTTTCCTACTTGCTTTATGGTCAACGTTATTGACTATAGTTATCTTCCTACTAATTTCATGGTCAATGTGATTGACTATAGTTATTGTCTATCTACCTGTTACTTAGAGGTGGATGGCTCGACTCGGGTTTTGGCTCGGCCTAGCTTGGTTGGCCCAAGAGAAGGTCTAATCGGGCCGGCCTAGGCCCAGGCTCGAATCGAGCCGTGGGCTGTGTTGGGCCCAAGGCCCAAGCCTGCTTGGCTCGACAGATTAGGCTCATTTGGGCTCGTCGTTGGGCCGAGCCTGGTCAGGTTGGGTTAGCTTAGGTTAGCCTGATTTTTTAGAATATATATATATATATATATAATATAGAAACATACATTTAGTGTTCACACATTTAGTTTTGTAAGAATACATACTAGTAGTAGTAGAGTAGATTAAATAAGAAAAAAGAAAAATACGTAAAATTATAACTAATAATGAATTAGAAAATTATTTAGAATGTGAGTTTACTTTTAGTGATTTTGAAATAAATAATTTAGATATATTAAAGTGGTGGTCTAATATTACAGTTAGGTTACATATTATTTTTAGAATGGTAAAAATTGGTTAATAATAAGTATTTTTTTAATTAAAAAAGGATTGACCCGACCCAGCATAGGCTGGCCCGACCTGGCCCATGGCCCGGTCCAATGGTGGGTTGTGGACCGTGTCGGGTCGGGGTATTTTAAAACCAAGCCTGGCCCGGCTGGTGTCTGTGGGTGAGTCAGGCTGGTCAAGTTCAGGCTAGCCTAGGCCTACTATTTTTCGGGCCAGTTTAACCCGACTCGGTCTGATTTACACCTCTACTGTTACTACTACTACTACTTTCATTTCTTTCAAGTTATGTAGTTCTTTGTTAATAACACAAATAATCATTAAGTAACAAGTTATACATGTTAGATGTTCCAATTTGAGGAGTTTGAGAGTAAATGGATTCTTATATGGATATTTGTGTTATTTATTTATTAGGTTTCTTATAGGTTAAGTATGTGTTCTTTTATATATAGGAGATTATAATCCTTTGTTATGATACATTATTCTTTTTCCACTTAACAATAGTCATGTTTTTGTAATTTTATGTGATAAAAGGGGTATTAATCAAACTACAAAGAAAATTTCATAGGAGTGTAGTCGAGGCGGGCACAAGGGGGTGTCGGGGTTCAGACGATCTCCTTGGTCATCTCGTCAGCTCATTGCCTTTTTCGTGTTATTGAAAGGTAGTTCTTTTCCATGTAATTTCTTTCCCTCCTTTGTTTTCCTTTCTAATTTGTTGTCTTTACCCCTTTTCTAAAATGCTTCTCGCCTTGGGATTTTTTTTGTGTGGTGGTGGTGTTGGTTCGCCTTTTGCCTTGACTACTCCCTTAAACAAGCTATGAATCAGACAAGACATTGTATGGTACAAAATGTGAGCAATTAAAATGTAGCATCTTTGAAATGCATGTGCAATGGAAATGTGGATGTTGAGATAGATTGGTGGAAATACTTGCAAGATAAATTAAGGAATGAAATAATTTGTGAAAGAGTAAGGGTAGCACCAAGTCTTGATAAAACAAGAGAATCCTTCTTAGATGATTTGTCCATGTCCAAAGAAGACATGAGAATGCACTTGTAAGGAAAGGGAAACAAATTCTTATTGATAGAGGTAGAAGGGGTAGGAGAATGCTTGAAATTACATTGTATAAAGAATAAGGACTTAAACAATTGGCGAGAAATGATTCATGTTCTTGACTAAATGTTGTCATTGTTGTTCATAGAAATACATTTTTACTATGAAGCAACGATTCATAAATAGGATTCAAGTATAGTAGGATATGGTTTCGAGTAAGGGTGTACACAAGTCCAGGTTGACTCAAAAATCGAATCAATCCGACTTATGTGGGTTGGGTTGGGTAGGATCTTTTGTATCATGGGTTAAGTATAAGTCAAAAAATCTCAAATCTGAACTTTCTGGGTTAGATATTGGTCAAGGTTTTAAATGTTGATTTTGTATTGGATTTTGGTTTGATAAAAATAGGAATTGTGTTGGATATCGATATATCGGTGGAAACATGGTAAATCTACGAAAGTTCATGGAAATAATAAAAAAATATTGAATTTTGACTTGAAACTTTAGGATAAGTTAAAGTAAGCAATAATCTATATTTAAGATTACGTAGATCACTTTTCTAAACATGTATCATATTAAAATATGTTATATTGATTTAATATAAATATCCTGAAGTATAAATAATACTAAAAATACTTAATAAATGTTTAAAAACAAAAATACTAATAAAAATTACCTTATATATGCTTAATACAAAAAAAAATGCCTTGGTTCATCAAAATCTTCTTATTATTTAACTATATTGTGGTCATGATGAATTTACTGTCGAATTTGGGACTTTTTTCACAATATGTAGTTGTTTCAAGACATATGGCTATAATATGTTTGATATTCTATAATATAATAGTGATAATCTGACATTAGCAGTCGAATCAGAAACCTTATTGATGAATTTATGGAATAAATACTTGTTGTGGCTGTTGAGAGATGTAATGTTGACTTGAAGGACTTTGATGAGGTTACTGTTTATATTCTGTTTGTGGTGATGCATAATTGAAAATGAAGTTTATATTCTATTCATTTTGTTGGTGTAGAACATAGAAAGATGAAGTTTTCATCTATTCACTTTCAAAAGTATAATCTAATTACCCATAAAAATGATCTATAAAAGAGATGTAGTCATAAGGATTTGTAGGATTATGAATGTTCAGAGTCAAATGACTCTAATAAACTTTTCCTAGTATGACTGTTTGGAAAATCTAAATCTTTTATTATGTCTTTATGAGTTTTTCTTTTATAATGATACGACAAAGGATAAGGTCTTAATGGTTGTCGGGTTTCATGATACTCATCTTGTGTGATTTGTGTGAATTCATCTTCTCTTGTGAATGGGTTAAGTGGTTTTTGACTTTCTCTTCGTACGTCTTCAGTTTTAGGTTGAATAGTCTATCTATTGTCACTATTTTCATCATTGTTTGGTGGTTGTGAGGAATCATCTTTATCATTCTCACCATTTAATTCTGGAGTTTTACTATGAGAATGTTCTAATGAACTGATGTATTATTTAACATCAATGTCTATTTTAATAGTAATTTTTGAACTTCGTCTACTTCATTCTTCATTTAGTATTGGTCGTTTATTTTTTACAATCACTAAAGTATAGGATCCTCATCTTCATCTTCATTCTATATATATACTGTATCAATTAGGTTGAAGTAGTCCTTTTATTCTCCTTCTTTGATTTATTTCATTTTCAATCTCATATTATAGTGTACAAATACATGATCATTTAATCTTTGAGTTCTCAATCTATTTCTTCTTTTTGTATGAATAAGATTAAATGTGTTCCAATTTCTTTTATATCTTGAAACTGAAGTAGTTTGAGATAAAATCTCTATTGTAATTTTTCTCAAATTTTGAGCATTTGTTCATTTAATATTCATCATTTACTTGAAATATGATATTAGATTATTAGTTTATTACCCATATTATGACGTAATGTTATGAAATAAAATAAATAATATTCAAATCTTTACTTGCCGTTATCGAAGCACGACCATGAATTGCTTGAGAATCTCTAAATCCTAACATTTGGTTCTTAAAGTATTTAATTTTATTTAAGACTTGTATTTGAATTTCTACATTTGACTTTAATTTCTTTATTATTATTCTTATAGAATTATCATGATTCTCGAGTTCATGATTGTATTGGAACTGTGAGTTTAAATAGTATGCTACATGAACAAAGAAAAGTCATTAAGCAACCATTTATAATGTAAATCTAATTATGACAAAGATGAATCTATATATCAAATTAAGGTGAAGAAGTATGTCAGATCAATTTTTTCATTAATCTTTAAGTATCCTTTGAAGATCTGTATGTTGCATCTTTCATAACATTTTTCATCATCTTTAGTGTCTTATATAAGAAACCTATTGTAGGCTTTTTATCACCATCTAATAAACGAAGGATTTTTGAAATTAACTTCATTGTACTCACTATCTTTCGAATATCCTCCTAAAAAGACTAGTTATTAATTATAGAGTTTATTTTCTTACCAATTGGAGTACCATTATTGTGATATTTATGCTAAACTTGTGAATTAAACATGTATTTTAATATATTTCTTTTATCATTAATTAAAGACTAATATAATTTGTTGCAAATCGGGTAACTTCAGGTTGAATCAAGTCACTACCATAACACTCGAGTGACCTCATAAAGGTCAATAGGCAGAAGTGATTGTAAATGGAATTTGTTATAGTCTTTGTTTTTCTAATAGTCTTCTCCATCAACTGTCTTGCCAAAGTCTAAGTGTCAGATCAATATAATAAGCAACATATGATGTCCAATAAATAGGATACTTAGACATGATTTTTTTACCAGTTTTTTTGAAATTACTGCTATTATCAGTGACAATCTGAATCATATTTGACGGCCCCACTTAATGACTTTCATTATTTACGTATAAAGGTATTTATGATTTTTGATAACAGCAGAAGTATCAATGGACTTTAAAAAAATTATGCGGCCATCACAATAGACCATAAAGTTGATGATCTGTTTTTTACTGGTACTTGTCTAACCATCACACATAATAGTGATTCTATAGATTGGTTATTGTCGTTTTAAACTGTTAATGTAGTTTTCTAACTCTTCATTCTCTTATTTGAGATAATTGTTAATTATATCATAATCAATTGTGCTTTTACTTCCGTATTTTCTTTATCTGCTACATCAAGTATATATTGTAGATACAGTCTCTTTGTAGTATTTATTGGAATGACATTGAAAAACATATGTTTGGCCATAATTCGACAAACTTTCTCTTTAACATTTTCAAACATATCTTTGATAGTCTTTTGTTTCAAATTTTCAGTTCTACATGTTATTGAATCTAGATTATCATACTTTTCATTGTACATTTTAAATATTCCTATAATGTCTTTACTTTTATCTTTCTGTGTATTGCAATTATTACTGTCACTATCACTTTTACTTTCCCTGATACTTGTAGAATCATGGAATTTCTGAATTTACTTTCTGTCATTATTCATTTCTTGACATTATTATAGTTCTTTTATACATGTCTCTCGCATCTTGAGTTTAACAATTTATAGAATATATCATATCATCATCTGAATCTAGTACGACGATGTGCTGATATTCTCCTTCATTAAACAGAATCTTCTTAAATCTTTCGTCTTTTTTCGTTCTATCACTTTTCTTGAATTTTGTATCTTTTAGAAATTCTCTCATCTGTTCACGAACGATAGTTGGATATGACTTACACTTATTGACATTATTGTATCTGTTAACAAAGTATTGTTTCAATCTTGTAATATTCCTACTCATCATTTTCTTTTTATAGTACTTATATTTTATTTTCTGTTTGTGGGTATTGATAACATATCTGTATAGTGATCTTGGACTTGATTTAGCAATTCTCTTTTCATTATTGCTTTCATTATTTTAAGATCCATCAAAACTCAGACACTGTGAAGACTGAAAATAAAAAGTTAAATGAGTTTAATTATATGAAAAAACATTCATGTATTTTAATATTATTATATGAAAAAATATGTTTCTTTTTTTTAAAATTTCTATATTTTTTTACAATTTTTGAGATATTTTATTTAATAATTTGTATATTTAATATTATTTCTGATTTTCTGAAAAATTTTGAAAATATTTTCATTCTTTGAACTTATTATTATTTTCGTCATTTCTTAACTTATTTGGGAAATATTTGAATGCTTTTCAAAGTTTTCAATATTTTCTTGATTTTTTAATTATTTACAAAATATTCTGAATATCTGGAATTTTTTAAGTTATAAATATTTTACTGGTTTTTTATTTACTGTTTTTTAATAATTTTATAGACATTTTAAGTTAGATTTTACCTTTATTAGGTTAGATCTATGTAATATCAAGTTATTAATATTAAAATACAAAAACAAAAATGGAAAAATAAAAATACTATATATAAAAACCTAAGATCTATGTGATTTTATAATAGATCTATGTAATATACCTAAGATTTATATCAAAATAAAAGATGTAAGTGTTAATTCCTAAGTTCTAAGTGTAATATGTAAATCTACGTGAAAATCAAAGCAAAATCCAAAAAAAAAATGCCTGGAATTTGCTGTAAAATCAAGAGATTTATGTGTATTATCTATTTACCTTAGGGAAAAGAGGGAGGAGAGATGAAATAGTAGTTGGTTGGGCTTGAAGTTTTGAACAATGAAAAACTTTTAGAGAAAAACCTTGAAAAAGAGTAGAGAACCTATGTAGAGAAATGAAAAGGAGATTGAGATCTGAGTACCGTGTAGATTGAGAAGGGTAGAAGAAGAGAAATGGAGACTGAGAAGTGGAACGAAGACTGAGAAGACCCATTCTGTCTGTGTCTGTAGCAAAAGTTCTGTCGGTCGACATGCGTTTTCAAAGTGTAAAAAATATTGAGTTTCAGTCAACACATCCGACATGGCACCGACTAACGTGTCTCCATCTTTTAAACCAGACACGTGTTGGCGAAATTTTGCCGACACGTGTTGATGTTACCATGGTTAAAATATACTTTGACTTAAACAAGATTGATTTTGACCTAAGGTCTTAGTAAATAGTCAATAAGTGACAAACTACAATCTGAAACTACTATTTACAAGGTATCCTTTGAAGTGACGACCCAGACTTTCATTTGACTTCAAACAACAATAGATTTAGCAGTGCCTTGGAAACATATGGTAGGTGCACCGTACGTCTGGAATAAAGGATGATGACTTACGAAATCATAAAAAATGCACTGCAAGCTGAATAAGCACAGGTAGGCATCTCCCAAAAGTTGGTGTTTGCATCCACAAATTTGAAGAAAAAATTCATCTTACATCAGTACTTTCACTGGTTCATTGAGATTACAAATACTGATGGGAATTCTTGACAATGAATTAGACGTATTATTACATACATGTACCGATTGTTTCGAGAAAAGAGAATGACTTGGAGGAATGAAAGCATAAGATGTCAACCAGACCACATGAAACTTGTTGATAATTAAGCATAAGAGGACTGCTGCACTTTGGCCAAAGAGAGATGAATGACTTGATTATTTGGGCTTGATATCTATTTGGACTTGTGTTTGTTGGGCCTGAAAAAGGTGAATTCCCTTTGCTTTGAATTTTTTCCTTGACATTAACAGATAATTTGCCCAGCAGATGAGAAGAGGAGACAAATGCCTTTCTACATCTACTTTGGATCTCAAGGCCTGTAGGCCCTGTACGACCATTGTGACTACATAAACTACCAAAGATGGTGACAATAGTATAGAAGGAAAGGATTAAAAAAGAGAGGCAGGAATGAAGGTGGTTCATCCCCTCTTGTTGTAAAGAAGAGAAGATGGGTGAGACTGTGAGAGATGACTCTCAAAAAACCTTGAACTAACATGACAAAACAAAAATTTGGAGTGGAAGAATCTCTTTTTATAATTAGAGATGTGCAAGGCTCCTAATATAAACTTACATATATTGGAGAGAACGAAAAAAACAACCTGTAAGAATGTTATAGGGACTTACATCTAAAGAACAATTGTAAAACTCATACTATTGTAGTTAGGGCTGTAAATGGGTACGGTATTATCCGTTATCTGTTATGTTCCTACACATTGGAGAAGGGTATGGGTAAAGATTTTTTACCTATTTTAAAAATTTTATCTGTTTACATGTTACTCTATTACCTAGTTTATTATAGGATGAGGCAGTGGAATAAGTCTGTTACATACAGATTTACTCATTGCCTGATTTCTTTACTTCTTGTAGATCAAATTTAAAAGATAAAGATGGATTTCTAATGGTTGACAATGGTGTTCAGTGGTTTTCTACAAAGTGCTTTTGAAGTAGACAAAACAACAACATGATTATATCTAAATAGTGTAAACGCTTACAAAAAATTTGGAGCAATGTTCTTTTATTTTTTAAATTAGAAAATTTTGATGTACTTTAAGTTAGATATCCAACATTTGCCGTTTTTTTTCATTGTTTTAAACTATTTTTATTCAAGACTGTCATACTTTAAGTTATTTTTTTATTGGTACTAATTGGATATTTTCAGGAACTATGAATTGATTTTGTATCATTCCTTTTCAAATATGCGGTTTATTATATATAATTCTTACAGTTTTTTTTTCCTATTTTATTACCCATTTATCCTATTATCCTACCCGTTACTCATTTCTTAGGAAGGATAAAGGTATGGGTAAAGTAAAATTTGACAAAGAAGGGTAATTACCCTAACCAGTACCTATTTTATTGGGAAGAATCAGGATAAGGGTAGAGGTTCTTCTGTTCCATATTCTACCCATTTATAGCCTTAATTATAGTTAGACATGAAAGCTCTATTATATTGCATTTGAGAGGAGCATGACTTCATAGATAGACTTGCATGATTTGGTTATGTGACTTGTTGAAGTGTTTTTTTTTTTTTTGATATTTTTTAATCTTTCATGAAGTTCACTTTGGAAGTAAACTCATCAAATTTTGTCTGAACTCTTAAAAATTCTCCTTCCTAATACGATGGGCCTGACAAGTTCACTTTGGAAGTAAACTCGTCAAAATTTTTGTTTAAATTCTTAAAATATCACTTTCCTAGCATATCAGTCCTAGCTTGACCTTGATGCACGGGCTTGTGCCAAAATTAGTGAAAGGAAATTGGGCTTAGACTTGGTTTTAACCCCATTATCTAAATTTTATTTGGTCTGTGGTTTGGTAAATTGAATCCACATGAGTATGATCCATGTTGATGCTTTTCTAGCTCTAAACTAAAACTCCGGGACCATGACAGGATTAGAGATGGAAATTGTATTATATTGCATTTGAAGGCCAGCATGGCTCCTTGAGTAGTCTTAAATCAAATAAAATGGGGCAAAAAAAAAATCTAAGGGTTGTATTCTAGAGGGCCTAATGCATGCAAGGATCTGTTAGGATCTATAGCTTTATTAGAAAGGAGGTGAATAGTGAATTTAAGGATAATTAGTAATTTGAAAATATATTTAACAATTTTAAGTAAATAACAAGTGAAAAAAGCAAAACAAAGGAATTGAAATTAAACTATAAACATACAAAAAAGGAAACAAGAGAAATTAAAGTGTAAGATATATTTATAGTGGTTTAATCTCCTCGATTTAGTCCGATTCTCGAGAACTTTTAAAGAATTCTCCTATTTAATCTTGATTTCGGTCCAAGATTATGATACTATAATTTAGACAAATTTTTGTCAAGCTTCGTAAAAATTGTAGTTTTTCCTTCTCACAATTGGAGAAGAACTTACACTAAAAGAAAAAAGATTTACATCTCTACTTTTTTTTTTCTTTCTCCCAAATTCACTAGTGTGCAAGAATAGGATGGGAATGGAATATGGATTCTCTTGCTAAAAAGGCTTAAAAACTACTATAAAAAAGATAGCTCTTGAAGTACCATAGAAGAGGTGTTTCTTGTGTCAAGATAGGGTTTCTATTTATAGAAAGAATTGATAGAAATGTGTCTTAACGGTTACATTGTGTCTTAGCGGATAGTCATTTGGTAGACTAAAAATAATTCGATGTGTCGAATGATTCACAGTTGTTCATAATAGTCAAATAATTCGGTATGTTGAAATTAATTTGGTATGTCGAATTAATTCTCGGTACATAATTTGTATAAATCTAGATTTTGATATATCGAAATAACTTCAGTATGTCGAAACGTCTTATAAAGCATCAAATAGGTGGTGTAATCAATGAATGGTTTGTTTTGAGGTTGTAGCTATTTTCTTAAGGTAATATGGGAGTATTTGGAAGATTATTACAAATTTCTGAAATACAATAAATTACGTTTACATGAAGTACAATAAGAACTTGACACAATGTATTTCTAATCTTCGATCTTCAAATGATTTAATTTAAGTCGACTTGAATTTGTCACATTGATCCTTAACCTATTAAGAAAGGTTAGTATATAAATATGTTTTGCTATCATTAAAATTGAGATGAAGTAAATTTTGTCAACAATTCTTTTTTTTTTTACGATGACAAAACTATAAATATTTTAAAACTATGGAAATGACTTTCTTTTAGAACATGCATAAAATAAATCTAAAAATATTAATGCTTTCCCTAACTATATGAGTACAATAAAAGAATATAAAAAAGATATAATTCGAGTTAAAACATAAATATGTTCAAATATGACTCAACTAAACACAAATCAACATTATAGGCTCCGGTAGCTTTAGGAATATCTATTCCTCTCCTCCTTTTTGTCATAAGTAAAAATAGAAGGTGTAAATTCTGAGAATAAAACAAAGGATATTCAATAAGAATCATCAAAATCAATTTCCATAAAGTAGTCAATGAATCATATAACATATAATAAAATATGTTCAGTAAGCATGAAAATCATCAAAAATACAAAAAAAATATTTAACCACATACTTATGATAGAAATAGAAGATATTCAAATGATTAGTAAAGTTCTTCCTTCAAGCATAGGTAAAGTCAATTATATATATTCAATCAACATGAAAATCTTCAAATGATTAACATTAAAGAACTAAAAAATGTGACAAATATTAATTCATAATCCATTCATTATCAAAAATGATAAAGCACTATAGCTCATAACTTAACAAGATAAGAAATACTAATCAAGTTCAATCACATATGAAATTTATAAGAATTCTTTATTTGGTTTACTCATGTATATATTTAACGCATATAAATAGCCAAATATATAATCAAGACATGATGATTATCACATGTGCCAATCAAGTTCAATCACATATGAAATTTATAAGAATTCTTTATTTAGTCTATTCATGTATATAAAGATAAGATATGCCAATCAAGTTCAATTACATATAAAATTTATAAGAATTCTTTATTTGGTTTACTCATGTATTTATTTAAAGCATATAAAGAATTAAATCTATAATCAAGACATGATGATAATTGAATGAGTACAAGCTAAGGATCAAGAGATCCATCTACCAGAATTTCGATAGATTGAAATTTGTGTCAAACTAAAAACACATCATTTCAAGAAACATTGAGATAAAATGGGAAAAAAAAATATAAATCATGCAAAATCATGATAAATGAATTGAGTGATATTCCATCCAATTAATTTTATTAAGCATTCAATTTTTAATGAAAAACTTATAAAGAATTATGTTTGATTTAAAGTAAATAAAAAAAACCCTACTTTTTCATAAAAAGGGAAATAGGATTATCAACATTTGTTAATAAATTATAGTTCTATGTTCCTTATCCTCTAAAGGTGTCCTCAAACACCTATGCTACTTGGAACAAGTAATGATTTTAGTATCCACATTATTTTGGGTTCAAATGTGTTAGTATTAGAAATTCAATAATTTTTGGCTTTTGGGATCTATCTCCTATTTTCTACTTTATTATTGATAAATTCATATTTTTCATTATTTTTAACTTTAAAAAAATCATTTTCAGTTCATTTTCACTTTTATACTTTCCTACATGAAGATTTTTCTTATAAATTGTAAACTTATTAAAATCATTATGCAAATTTTCACTCTTGATTTTCAACGATGCAATGTTATTTTTTAAAACATTAATTTTGCAATTCATGATGTTTAATTCATTTTTCAAAACATCATTTTCTATTTCAAGTGCTTTATTTTTACTTTTCAATTCGTTATTTTCATTCGAAATGTTTTCCTTTTCAAGAGATATATTAACAAAGGTCATGTTTATATTTTTGCATTTAATATTCAAGGATTTATATTTCAAGTAAAGCTCATTAAAAATATCAAGTAGTTCATCCATAAAAAAATCATCAATATTATCTAAAGATGATACCTCATTAGAATTTGTTACGAAACACATGTGAGTAATATTTCCATCGGATAAGCATTCTTTCCTATCATCCAATTTACTTGAAGAACATACTTTTTCTTAATTTTTCTTTTGTCATTCTTGCTTGAACTTTTTAGTCATTTCTTTTGAGATCTTCCTTCCTTTAAGAATTTTTTGAACTTATGAGAAATGAGAGTTAGATCTTCCTCTACATTCAAATCATTCGACACGATGGAGGCTTTAAAACCAATGCTCTTTGTCTTTTAGGGCATCTTCAAGTTTCTTTTTCTTCATTTGGACTTCACAGGAAGTAACGTTTTTAATGAGTTCTTTAAAAGAATATGTGGAGAGATCTTTGGCTTCCTCGATAATGTTAGTTTTCTTCCCCCAATTTGGAATAAGAGATCTAAGAATCTTTTTAATTAAATCACTTTGAGGTAACATTTACTAAGAGATTGTAAACTATTAGCAATCTCATTAAATCTTGTAAGTATTTCATTAATAGATTCATATGGTTGTATTTTAAATATTTCATACTTATGAATAAGTATATTGATTTTGGTTTCTTTGATTTGACTTGTTCCTTCAGAAGTAACTTATAAAACATGCCATGTTTTTTGAGATGTGCTACAATTAGAAATATAATTAAATTAATCTTCATTTATAGCATAAAATAAAATATTTAACCTTTTAGCATCTAATGTAGCAAATTTCTTCTCATTTTCATTTTATTCTTTAATTTTTTTTTTTACTAGGAGTATATCTATTTACAACTATATCTTGTAAATTAAGATTGATAGATTTAAGATATATTATCATTCTGCATTTCCAATAGTTGTAATTATTGCCATCAAAAAATTGTGGCCTATATATACTTTGATCTTCTAATATACTATTGTTTCATGAAGATGAAATTATATCTAGAAGATGATTAAATCTAAATCTAGATAAACAAGGTTCAGATATCAATAGTTAGGATCTATAGGTTTCATTAGAGCGAGTGAATAGTAAATTTAAGGATAATTAGTAATTTAAAAACGTATTTAACAATTTCAAGTAAATAATTAGTGAATAGAGTAGAGCAAACTAGTTGAAACTAAACTATAAACATACAAAGGAGATGAAAGAAATTAAAGTGCAAGAAATATTTATAGTAGTTCGACCTTCTCGACTTAGTTTATTCTTAGAGGATTTCCCTATCTGATCTTGATTCTGGCTCAAATTCCTGTCATTACAATCCTTAACGAACTCTCGTTGAGCTTCGCAAAAATCGTGACCTTCCTTTCTCATAATCGGAGATTTAACTCACAATCGCAAAAATCGTGACCTTCCTTTCTACTTACATTAGAAGAAATAAAAGATTTAACAACTCTACTCTTTTTATCTCTCCTAATTACACAATTGAACAAGGATAGGATAAGAATGGAATATGAATTCTCTTGCTAAACTTGAAGAAATATGATGGGAAAGGTTTGAAAATAACTCTCAAAAGATAACTGTTGAAGTACTAGAGAAGAGGTGTTTCGTGTGTCAAAAGGGGGTTTCTATTTATCGAAAGAATGGATAGAAATGTGTCTTAATGGTTACATAATGTCCTAACGGATAATCATTTGGTAGACTAAAAATAATTCAGTATGTTGAATGACTCATAGTTGTTCATAACAGTTGAATAATTCGGTATGTCAAAATTAATTTGGTATGTCGAATTGGTTCTCAGTTCATAACCTCTGTAAGTCTAGATTTTGATATACCTAAATAACTTCGGTATGTCGAAATAGTCTGTAAAGCACCAAATAGGTGGTGTAATCAATGAATGATTTGTTTTAGGGTTATGGTTATTTTTTTAAGGCATTATGGGGATACTTGGGAGATTATTACAAGTTCCTAAAATACAATAAATTACATTTACATAAAGTACAATAAGAACTTGACACAATATATTTCTAATCTTCGATTTTCAAATGATTTGACTTAAGTTGATTTGAATTTGTCATTATTGATTCTTTCTGGCCAACTTAATCTTCTCTTTTTTCTCAAGGTTCATAGGAGTTCTTCTTTGACCTATTAACAAGGATTAGTATATAAATATGTTTTGTTATCATCAAAATCGAGATGAAGTAAAGTTTGCCAACAGGATTTAGTTTAGGAATTTAATGCATTGCAATGATATGAAAACCTACATCAACCTCCATAATAAAATCCAAGAGCTAGCAAGTTATAATTGTTCAGACTTAAGAGTGTGAAAAGATTTATGTTAAGTGAGATCAATTATTGGAAAACTGTATCTAAGAGTGCTTACATGATTGTTCTTAATAGGTGAATAATTAACCTCACTCAGGATGTTCTTCTGAGGAGAAGTATAGGAAATTTACCCAAGTTAATTATGTGATATTCCTCTCAGTATATTACACTTTAAATCAGCAATGTAATTGGGCAAATAATTAAATGTTGAATTATGCGTGAGGGCATTATTTATTAGATTTTAGGAACATTCCCAATTAGCTGCTGTACATGTACCATTTAGATGCCTATTTGTTGAGAATCAGCACCTAAATGTGATTTAGAAACATTCCTACAGCTCTCCTCGCTTAGACCTGAATGTGGTTTTAGGAAGCTTGTCACTTGAATTATGAGTGTGGGCATTATTTGTCAGGTTTTGTGTCTATGAAAAGGGGTCTTAAAAAGATGATTTCAAAGGAAGTGGAGTGAAGTAGTTGATCAAGAGAATCATCAAATGAAAGTCAAGTTTATCAATAATATATTGCAATTATTTAAGAAAAAATGGTCTTGCTAGGTGTTTACTTCTCTTTTTCTTGGATCATTATTGGGGAATTAATTTTAGAGTTCTGCTGGCAAATGAAGGAAATTAAGTCTAAAGTATAGATGTTAGTCTCAAGAGGTCTGTGCATCTCTTTGTTAACTTGTAGTTCTTATTTCTATTGGCGATCCAAAAATTTAGTAAATTGAGAATTGAAGCAAAGACGAATCAGTGGTTGTGCTTTCCAGGTCACAAAATCATATTGATACAGATTGAGACAATCCATTGATGTATTTAGATTCTGATTACAGAGCTAACCATTAGGATGTCAGCTGAACATGGTGTTTACAATATATTCAAAAAGGTAGTGTGAGTTGCTTGTGGAGATTTCAAGGAGCCGGCACATGATGTGCTCTAGAATCTGGACAATGCATCCTCATCATTTTTCAATATCAGCTATAGTCTAAAAGCTGCAATATAACCAAAGTTGTTTCTTCTTTTTCCTTTTTTGTTTTTTTGGCAAGATCTTCAATCTTAAGTTCATTATTCTTTTGGAAGCCTGCTTTGACATTTTGCCTATTGCTAATGTTTTCTGACAAGAAATCTAGCACGTAGACATAAACCTAAAATCTGATATGCTATAATAGATGAGTTGTTACGTACATCCATGTAGTGCACAGCATGATGCCCTCTTTTGGCAGTTGTATAAAATATAAACTTAATAGACAGACACTTTGGGCAGTTGCATGCCTGCAGTCAATTTCTACCTGAACCTTAAAAATTTATTTTTCTGTTGGACGCATTCACCTTTTATTCTCTATCTTATGGCACTTAGTCATTTTGTGTTTATTGGAAATTTCCTTTCCACTCACAAAAATGAACCTCCAATAGCTGTATCTTCATATAAAATTGTTGACCTGCCTGTGATGACATATCTTACTTAGGGTTTATCTTGTTGACTGTAATAATTGTGTCAATCAACAGTAGTGCTCTATGTTACTATGTATGAGCTTTAGGAAATGAGTTTTAGGTGACAATTAATGCATGAGGTGGAAATGTACTGTAGTTAATATTGTATTATTTGACAGTTGGCAAATGTATGCCATGCTTCTTTTTGTAACAAACTTAGAATCTTCTTTATTGCCATCCAGAATTGATCATGTCATGTGTTGGGCCTGTTTGCCAGTATGCCAGTTTACTGTATTTGAGCAAGAAACTGAACAAACGAAAAGCTACTTTGGAGTAATACCATCATTTCATTTCTTCTAGTATGCGCTCAAGAAAATGTGATCATGGAAACCGATAGAGCACACACCATCTTGCATAGTTTTCTGTTTTCTCTAATTATTCTCGACTAACATAGTTTTTTTTCCTTACTATACAATGGCGTAGGGTGCATGGCTGCCTTGGAAGCTGAGCACTATCTGCAAGAAATTGGTGCTCAGATGGGCAAGACAGATTGACTATCCGTGGATCCTAAAGTGGATCGGCAGTTGAGGACTCCAAAGGCCAATCTGTAGGATGTCTATTGTTCTGCTGAGACCACTAGAATCATCTGTTTTCTTCCACTTTTTGGATCCACAACGCAATTGCCAAGTTCAAGACATGCGCTGTTATCTGTTTAAATGCTCTGGGATTTTATTTAGGTATATGTTCGTGAGAACCCTGAACCAGCGGTGGCGTGGTTGGGCTCGTGACTCTTTCAGTTTAATGATCGTACAACGAGGCACTGACAGGGTCATGCCAGCAACTCTGAACGGTTCTGAGTTCTCTACTTTTGGGTCAAGCATTCTTGTTTCCTCTTCCGTTGTTTTATAATATTATTGGTTTGAATTGTTCTAATATTTTGATTTTTTTTATCTATCCTTGCATCTATTGTTACTTTTAGATGTGTGATTCAGTGGTCCAAATTAGTAGACTTAAATTTACAATTTAATCTTCATCTTTTGATCATTTTGTTTGCTTGTTTAGACAATCATCAAATGAAATCAAATAAGGTTTTTCTGTAATTTCTTTCAATATAATGGTTAAAAATAATGGCTTGAAATAGTGAATTTAAGTTTGGTGTTCACTGAATCTTCCCTACTCTTAAATGTGCCATTTTTTGTAAACTGCATAACCATCACTTACATGCAAGACTACAACTATGAAAATCGTTGCATCTGACTTCTCGAATTAAAATGTCTTTTGAACAATTTGATTTAGTTCATTTTCAACAAATTGAGTGGTAAATTTGGATTTTCTCAAACACGAAATTATGGTTTATTTTGTGATTTAGGGTTTGTTTGGTAGAATTTTTAGACAGTTTTTGAACATATAGTCTCTATAGAAGTTACAAGGATTCAATAGTTCTATCAAGTATTATCAGTTTGAAACAGTAATTTGTTTATATTTTTAGAAATTGGGTTATGATAATTTTTAGTTAGTAGTTAGTTTTTATATTTAGGTTCAAAAGTTGGAAGTTCTATTAAACGAATCTTTAATCAAACCATAGGCTCTCCTACATGGGAACATATGTGTTAAGGAGATTTTTTTTATCCATATGACAAGATTGTTGAGATTAGGGAGTAAATGATCTTCAGTAGCTTTCTTGTCGTGTCATCGTGTTTTCCAGAATGTAACAAAACAACCATGCCCAATGGATTGGGTGCACAAGCACTAAAAACATGAGTGATTTTTTTAAGACCTTCAAAAGGAAGAGGCATAAGCATTTGATGTGTTGAAGAGATTTCTTTGTTTATCCTCTGACGGTTGTCGAGAGCAAAGAAACACTACTTGTTTTGCCAACCATAGAATAGTTTTCGAAGGAATTTACATTTGGGAGCCTAA
Source organism: Posidonia australis (assembly GCA_024699735.1). Classification (NCBI taxonomy): domain Eukaryota; kingdom Viridiplantae; phylum Streptophyta; class Magnoliopsida; order Alismatales; family Posidoniaceae; genus Posidonia; species Posidonia australis. Next base: position 3,586 of record JAMKQA010078616.1, on the reverse strand, counting down.
TTGAAATGCATTAGGGTTAAGTATGTCAAACATATCTTCTTCCCTATTACGATTAAGTCACTCATTTTAGGAGATGCCTGTCGATCTCGTTTATCTCCTCCAAAGAAAATTCTTATGATGAAAGTGTATTTCCTTCCCACTTGCTTGGAAGGTAATGGACCGAGAGTTGATACATAGCCAAGACCATAAGGATGAAATTGAGCAAAGGTATGTTTCCTCCTAAGCCAGTCTCATTTCCATCTTGTCAATGACCAAGTCCCAACAGTCAGGTCTTGGTTGTCCGAAATGGAGGGTAGGGCCAAGATAGCAAATAGGGTGCTCCGTAAGACTACAATCGATCAGCTTACAATATTATTTTAGAGTGTTAGGATGAATACTAATGTCAATTGGCAATTACGTTTGACCCTAGTTGGAAGTAACAAAGAGCATGCACAATGTTGATTACATTAGTTATAGTAGCTTCAAGGAAGAGAAGAGTGTCATTTTCGTATTGAATGTTTATGAGAGAGGGTTTTGAGGTTTTGATACCTTTGATGAGATTTTATCATGATCAAGGGCAAGCATTCTATTGGTAACTAGATTGAGATGGGGGATAGGGGGTCCTTCCTGCTTAAGGCCATTCGTAATATGATAACGACCTTCCTAAGATCTAGACAAATAGATTCATAAAGATTCTGAAAGAAAAACAAATAAATAGAAAACTATTTAGGGTACGAGGTTTCTCTCTTCACAAGGAGAAAACGCATTACTTGATTTCATCCTGCGAGAAGACCATCTCTATGTTAGGAGAACCTTTTATGTGACTAGGGAATAGAGATTCCCAATTTAAATGAAATGTGCCAAAGTTTCTGCTATTGTGAAGATATTAAAAGTAAGAGGAGATCACTACAGACATAGACTTTCAAGACTAAGATTGCGTGCCATCGACGACAAGAGAAAAGATTTCTAGAAGAGACCACTTCTATGAAGGAAGCATGTAGTATTATCATCACATTCTTTTAACCATTGGAGGCGACAATATTGCTCCTTACGATTTTTTTTTTCAATTTGAAGATTTGGAGATGTTAGCCTCAAAGCTAATTTACGGGCATTATCCTCTAAGTGAGAGGAGCAACTTCTACCATTAGGGTCTAAATTGAGAATTTCGGTCTCAACTCATGCTAGATGAGAGGAGTTCTACCATCATAAACTTTAGAATTGTGGATCAAAGGCTACCATATGGTAATGAAGAAAAATCAACACCTGATTGGATTTATATCTGTATGCCAAGTTGTCTGGTACCTTTTTTTTTTCCTAATTTTGTTTTGACAATTTTGTTTATATTAGTCATTCATGAAGGGAAAAGATGGACTTTACGATGAGCAACAATAGCATCTGCTACACGACAACTTGACCAAGGAAATGGTCTAACAATAAGAAAATCGATAACGATAAAGTCCAAGAGCAAAGCTACAAATGGGTATGGGACGTAACATGATAAAAGTTCAAAAGACTACACTAGAATAAGAGATCATAGAACAAAAAGGAGGCAGTGAAGAGGTTAGGAGCAACCACAGCTTCAATTTCAGGGAGTAGAGTTTCCCCCTGCACGGAAAAAAAGATTAAGAGCCAAGTTCTCTTCGACGTTGGCAGCATCTACCTCAACCATTGTTGTAGCTTTCATCTCATCTACCCATTGCTACAAGGATGTTGGTATAATAGTAGGATCTGTAGATGCATTCCACAAATGTTTAACCTTGTTAATGTTGCAGGATGTCATCTTAGAGAAAACAATGTCCCACATGTGGGTACGATAGGTTTAATATGTTTTCCTTTTAAGATTAAATAGTCTCACGTGAGCAAAAATGTATCAGAATTTATCCACAAATGTCGATCAACACATCAATCATTGGAAATTTCAAAGAAAGCAGAGCACATAAGGGAGAGAAGAGAAAGAGAATGGAAAAATATCTATATTCCTAAAAATACACTATCTTCGTCACTAAATAAGGAAAGATTGTGCGTCGATTATGGAAGAAGAATAAGAAACAGTTATGTTTGATAAGAGATTCAAAGTTTAAATTAAGTAAGTATATTAATTAATTATGGTTAAAACAATTTATTACAAAAAAAATACCTGAGACATTCCCCAAGGTCCACGATTAAGCCTACGTGCATGTGTGGTTATCTATTTCCTTCCCATACTCTTGTTAATACTTATTCTAGAGCTCCAACATCATAGACCCTTTGGGACATGTCTTTCTTGGCAATGTGGGACTAAAAACATGAGTATACAAAGGAATGTGTGGTATCCTAATGATTTACATAAATGTTCTCTCCAAAGTTTTAGTATTTCTCATGTCTTGAAACTTTAGACTATTGATGTGGGATTAGTTGCTCGACCTGATTTGAGGTTGGATTGTCTTGGACAATCGACTTGAAAATTGAGTAGAAGAAAACTAAGTCTGAATAAGTATTGTGCCTTGGGCAATCGACTTAGAGACACTTGGGCAATCGACTGAGTAAGTAATGCCATGGTATCTATGGTAAACGATGCAAATTACTCCAACACTAGAGTTGAATGAACGTCAAACCTAAGTGGCTTCCTAAGTAACGATGCATGACCTCCACTAACGCTCCAAAGTTTTTAGCTCCAATGACAGTCAGCAATCATCATTGCACCTTGCAAGCCTATCGAGATGGTCCTCTACACATCTCACCATCCCTTATGTTCCTGACAACATACTTTATCATGTATGACGCCCTTGTTAGAGCTTGACACGTGTTTAGATCATCATTGTCAATGGACACTATAGTGGTCTTTAACTACCACCCTCAAGTATGAGTACACCATATTAAATGGTGAAGGCTTGGATTTGATTTTTATGATCCAAGCACTTTTTACTTCTACACTCAAAAACCTAGTCTCTTGCTTTGCTGATGTGAGCATCGGAGCATCCTTTTTTTTGTTTTGGTAATGGTAAGTTGTATTATATAATTATCCCAAGGAAAAAATCCAGGGGAATCAAGAGACTAGCGTTCACAAAAAATCACAGGAAGAGAAAAAGGCAATGTTCTTGCCAATATTACAGGCCAACGCCAGTGAAGCTGGGAAACAAGTTCAAAAATTGGAATGAAACTAATGAAGCTATAGCCCCATGTCATCACTAGGGACAGATTGATGAGGGATGGTGTCAGAAGCAGGGTGAGAGGCTTCAGAAGAAGTGGATCGGATTGCAGACGAAGCTACTTTCATGGAGGAAAGAGAATTCCTCAAATCCTCTTTCTCAAATCCTGGTAAAAGAACATCTAACCATAGATTCATTAGTCCAATGATATCCAAAATAATAAGATAAGGAGATTTAAAAGAGCCACGAAAAATTCTACTGTTTCTTTCTTTCCAAGTTACCCAGAAAATAACTTGGATCAAGACATACCAGCTGCAATTATTTAAATTGAACTTGAGTGCAGGTTTATGCTGAAATAAATGTCCCAAATTATAAAAGCCAGGGTATAAATCTGAGACCAAAAAGAACTTCCATATCTGAGAAACATATGCACAGAACATAAATAAATGCTTATTAGATTCAACATTTAAGTTGCAAAA
>JAMKQA010078615.1:0-15727 GCA_024699735.1 Posidonia australis | reverse complement strand
CCGTACCAAGCTCCAGAGAAGCTCAGATCAGGGGCAAAACCACAAAATAAGACCGATAATCCAGATCTAGAGGATCTGGGGTTGTCGGCAAGGGTTCTGCTCCGGGAGGAGGCAGAGGGAGCAGGCCCCTCCTTCTCCGAGCCACAGAGAGGAACAGAGGCCTTCCTCTTCCGATTGCCCCTAACTGGGCAAATCAGAGAGGGAGGAGGGTTAGGGTTTACCATCCGAGAAGACATTGTGGTAGCCCGATCGTCCCAGGCTCGCCCCAACACCGCCTTCCGAGAGCGAAGGAGATAGGGCTCCCTACGTCCATGAGGCATCCTGGCCACCATCCGGAGGTAGGATGAGAAGATCGGGGAGCAACACTGAAGGACCAGAGAAATCGCTATGGTATCGCCAAGAAAATCGCCAGACCTGCTAATCTTCTGTTTTGAAACCGCTTATCAGCAGACGTCTAATGTAGACATTTGTAAATTTCTTGTGTTAAATCAATGCGTCAGCAAGCGTACGTAAGTCTTCTATTACATAACCAGACTATTTTGAAGACAAAGCTCAACATATACATTAACTTGAGAGCAGTTGGCAAATATTCTCCTATATTTGCAAGTTAACACTGAGAAGTAAGAAATGAATAAATATTTGACAGTAATCACATTCCACAATAAAATAAAACTTGTGAGGTTTATGATAACTTGCACATACTACTAGAACTGGTATTCCGTGGTACAGTTGGATGCATAATGTCATGATCGTGAAGATTTCAAGAAAACCGTTTTCCAATCAGAAAAGTCTAACAAGTCAATCAAGTTGAAATGTCTGTGACCACATGAGACATTCATCAAAAACGTGAATGGCCAACAAAGATGAATCGAGGTATATGAATGTCTAGAAAAAAAGAGATTAGATACAAATGTCAAAGTTACATGTAAGTAACATGGAAGGATTTCATAAGGAAGATGATCGATCCCATACCACAAGGTCAACACCAGCATCGCCATAATGCCACGGTATGTCTGCCTTTTTTTTTTATAAACGATAATTTTTATATATGGTCTAGGATTCGAATTTAGTATCTGTGACGAGTTTAAAGTTCTCTAAACTGGAATGATATGAGTACTTTTTCTTCTTCATATGGTATTGAATGAGATAAGCACTCTTCCCTGTCTAAGACAAATCTAATCCCAACTGTTGATTGCAAACTCGATAAAAAAGCTTAGTACCACAAAAACTAAAGTCCTTAAAGAACAACCCTTCATCTGGTGGCACGCAAGAGAAAGGAACAAAGTCAAGTACAAAGTTGAAAGGAAATCCCAAGAAATCCAACATTGACTAATCAATAATGTGAATTGTTTTTTCCTTTCCATTATACCATCAACACAAACAAAGTTCTCTTGGAAAGTGCTAAAACAGCAAGCTAGATCGCACCATATCAGTTGATAATATTAGCAATACAAAGCCTTCGTTGTGAATTCTCTCATCCCAGCTTGTCATCACAAACTTCTTAACACAAGCATCTTAAAACTGGAGAAGGAGAACGAAAAAACGAGTTGACCTTCAAAGCAAAACGGATATGTATGACGACAAGAATCCTACACAATCACCAGCAATTCAAAGAACTCGAAGAGCATGAATCAGAAATCTCTTGATACACTGACGATCAAAAGTCCAAAAAGTCAAACAAAAGATAGGAAAAAGATTAGATCTTTACCTAGAGAAAGGGATTGATGTGTTCCTAGGAATGTATTGATGACAGAAAGGGAAGTAGATCTAAATGATGATTGATGAGATGACGAGCTTCTGAAGGTCACCGTCGCTGCAATTGTCAAAACCAATGGACAATGGTTAGGTCAAAAGAACCGGAAAAAGGAGAAATGATTGTTGTCTTTGTAGGAAAACCCTCCCACTTTGAATGGTTCTTCGTTATCAGTACTTGTTATTTGGAAGTTTTCTGTATACATACACGAAACCGCCAAAATTAAAAACTAGAAAAACTCTCTTTTTCTTATGACGTCATTGGATCAGATTGTGCTGACCATGGTCTATTGCTGTAAATATAAATATTTTTTTTGCTAGAGTACAAATACTCTAACCCATGTGAGTTTTCTTTATGTTATGTCATGGCATAATGTGGCTCAAACATAATAATCTAGGTAGTAATCAGCACTGAAGCGTAAATTTAGACGATTGAATGCCTCTCATGTCTTCATTTTCGAATTTCTACGTGAACATTGGATGATACCTTATCTTAGAAGTTCCATCCTTAGAGTGTACCTTGACGTTAGATATTCATTGTTATTTCCGTTGTATTTCCAATAGCTATTGTACAATAACTTATTCTTTCATTGCATGTCCTGTCACACTGAGGCAATGCCGAATGTAGTCTATCGGACTGTCACATTGTGAAATTGAGCATATCACGCTATCAAATTGCATGGTTTCATGGGAGTACATTTTAACATCCAATAAAAATGTACACATGTAAGCCTAATGGAACACACTAGAGAAGGAAAAGTGGTGGCGATTTTTTTGAGAGCTAGTGAACAATAGAAGTAGCAAGAAGATGTTTCGAATTTATTCTACAAACAACTTCACCTACATCCTTTCTTTCTCTCGTTTTGCTTCCTTTCTCCGTTGGTGTTGGGTGAGAAGTTGTACTTCGTCATGGATTTTTGCTGTGTTTTGGTGTTAGATCTTTAGACTATTAGTGTATCCTATATATACGTATTCTGTTAGATCTTCTTATTATGTATGGGTACGAAATGCTCTAGAGGTGTGTGATAGTTGTTGTAACAAACTATTGGACATATATAAACATACATGGGTGTTCATTCTGCGTACTTTGTAGAAGGAAACATAGCTTTATAGTTACTTTCTCAAAATGGTGTTAGAGCTATATCAGTCATAGTCTTCTTTTATCGCTCTCTCCTATTTTCTTCCTTTTTCTCTCCGTCCTCCTCCCCCTTTTATTTTTCCTGCCAATGGCATCCTCCGTGGTTCCATCCTTGACTTCATCTCTCCCTTATCCACTTTTATTTCCATGAACCTACTTCCGTTCTCAACTTTTCCTAATGCCCACCACCACATTGGAGTCAAGCTTACCACCATCAACTCCCTTTTGCGGAGAACATAGTTCATGCCTCTACTCCGGAGCTTGGGTCTTGTTGGTTTCATCGACAGCATAGGTCGTTGTCCTCCTCCAACGATCACCACCCCACCCACCGTCTCTAAGGCTGTCACTGCATCTCCAACTTCTCACACTTGCTTTTTCGTCTCTGAACAAGTAAATCCTTTGCATTGGGCACGGGTTCGCAAGGATCAACTCCTCCCTACTTGGATAATGCAGTCTCTGTTTGAGGAAGTTCTCTCCTCCGTCACTAATGTCAAAACATCTTTTGATGCTTGGCGTCCTCTTGAAATGGCTTTTGGTACCTCATCCCACACTCATATAGTTCAACTTACTATGTAAATTCATAATCTGAAGAAAGGTGATATAAATGTTGCCTCTTATCTTTGTCAAGCATGATACGTTGCTGAGGAGCTTCAAACGACCAGCCATCTCATCTCCGATGCTAATTTCAATGCCACCATCTACAACAATCTTTCGACAAATTACAGCGATATGGTCATTGCCTTGTCTACTTGACCCATTCCGGTGAGCTTTCCTGAGTTATTGAGCATTTTGTTGGGTCACGATATATGTTTACAAGCATCTTACAACACACTCTTAGCACTACTACCTACTCTAACCACACCACCACTCACCACGGTTCCGATAGCGCATGTGGCACACTTAATGCCCTTTTCCCGTGGTTGTGGATGACAATCTGGCTGTAGTCATAGTCGACAATCAGGAGAATGTCGAGATCCTTGTCCTATTTGTAGTGCCCAGGGTCATAGCCCTTACAAATGCCGTTTCTGTTATCATGGCACCACTCCTCACGCCTATGCTGCGTACCCACCATTGACCCTGGGCTATTATGCTACTATCGACTCTAGTCGTCCTCATGCTTTTTCTCAAACACTAGGTGCCCAACAATACTTCCCAGTTGTTCCACCCCCATCTTCATACCCATCATCGTCAACTCACTCATCTGATTGGTCTATAGATTTTGGTGCAACTCATCATCTCACTCCAGATCTTCAAGTGCCTTATCTCTAGCTTATGAATATCATGGGAGTGATCAAGTGGCAGTCGCAAATGGTAACACTCTCCCTATCACACAAGTTGGATCTACTACTCTGTCTAGTGTTAATCACAAGTTTCTTCTCTCAAAGCTTTTGTGTATTCCTTTTCTTTTGAAACAATTGCTCTCAGTTCACCGTTTCACCCTTAATAATCCTTGTTTCTTTGAATTTCATCCCTTATTTCTTGTTGTCAAGGATCGAAATGTTGGTTTTATCAACTTTATTCTGATTTTGATGATAACAAAAGACTAATGTACTTTATGAGAATATTTTATAGTTCATATTTGCAAAGAAGATCAATGAAGGACTCAAAAGATTCAAGCATAAAAAGGGACAATATTTGAAGAAGAAATAAATCTATGTGCCACCAAGAAGAACTCAAGATGATGAAAGAAGAAGAAAATGAAAAGTTATCAATGTAATTATTTTTGATGTAATTTTCTATTTATCCATGTACTCCTAGGAATTTGTAATAATCACTTAAATACTCCTACAGAGCCATAGGAAAATTACCTTAGCCTCAAAACCAACTATTCATTGAAAAACATTCATTATAAGATTAAAGGCATTCTTGGCATACCGAATTTCCTCGATATACCAAAATATGTGCAGATTAAAAAATCAGCACAGAAACCCAGAACGGTATACCAAAAATTTTCGACATACCGAATCATAGGTTTTCGACATACCAAATTATTTCGGTCTACTGAAGTACTCGACTGTTGCAGGATTCGGTCGACCGTTTGATTTCGACATACCGAACCAATAGCCGTTAGTGAATGTTAGAAAGACGTTAGACACATTTTTATACCCATGTTTTCTTATAAATAGGCCCCCATTCTTCACCTATAATAGAATCAATACTTTCTACACTTATTATAAAGCTTCAAGCAACATTATTTCCAAGCATTCCACTCCTATTTTATTAGAAAAACTCTCAAGACAAGAGAGCTCCATTTCATCCTTCCACATAGCCTAAAAGTATTTGGGAGATAGTAAAAGAGTTGTAATCTTCATCTTTCTTGAGTGAGTACTTCTTTGATTGCGAGAGGGGAACCGTAGTTTTTGCAGTGCTTGGCGTGGGATTGCCAAGAGGTGTAAACGGCAGGATCATAGCCTGGAACAAGATTAAGTTAGTGAAATTCTCAAGGGATTTTCGAGGAATGGATTAAGTTAGGGAGGTTGAACCACTATAAATTTCTTTGTGCATATCATTATCTCACATCTCCTTCTTTGTATGTTTTAATTTAATATTCAATTTCCTATTTACATAGTTAATTACTTGTGTTTTTTTAAATAAACTTAAAATTCATCCTTACACTCTAAATTCACTATTCACCCCCCTCTAGTGAAGCCAAGAATTCTAACAATTGGTATTAGAACCTTGTTAATCTAGGATAAAGATTTAACCATCTTCTAGATATGAGTTCTAGTTCATTTAAAAAAAATATTGTAGAAGGCCAAAGCATTAGTAGGTTACCATTTTTTGATGGAAATAATTATAATTATTAGAAGTGTAGGATGAACATCTATCTTAAATTCATTGATCTTAATTTATGAGACATTGTTATAAATGGATATACACTTAGTAAAAAGAATTATAAAGAATGGAATGATAAAGAAAAGAAATTAGCTGCATTAGATGCAAAGGAGTTAAATACCTTGTTTTGTGCTATTAGTCAAGATCAATTCAATTGCATTTCAAATTGTAATACATCTTATGAAGTTTGGCATATTTTAGAAGTTACTCATGAAGGAACAAATCAAGTAAAAGAAACAAAAATAAATATGCTTGTACATAAATATGAAATGTTTAAAATGCAACCAATTGAATTCTTTGGTAACATGTTTACTAGATTTTCTAAAATTATAAATAATTTACAATCCCTTGGAAAATATTATTCTCAAAATGATTTAGTAAGAAAAATTCTTAGATCCCTTACCCCAGAATGGGCAAAGAAAACCATCGCCATTGAAGAAGTTAATGATTTATTAACATATTCCTTAGAAGAACTTATAGGAAATCTCACATCCTATGAAGTACAAATGATTGAGAAAGAAATAGAAAAAGTTCTAGAAAAAAGACATGTTGTATTTAATGCCTCTATCGAATCTGATGATTTGGATATAGAAGATTTTATTAAGTTCAAAAATTTTTTAAAAGAGAAAAGAATACAAAAGAAAAACAATAGGAACAAAAGAAAAATAGAGCTCTGCAAGCTACTTAGAATGATAGTGACTATTTTACTGATGAAGATTCTTCTTCGGATGGTGAAGTAGCTCACTCATGTTTTATATCTACATCTAGTGAAATATCATCTCTAGATAATACTAAAGATTTTTCTATAGATAAATTACTTGATGTCTTCAATGAGCTTTATGATAAATATAAATCCTTGAAATGCAAATATAAAAATACGAACAAAAGCTTTATTGATCTATCTCATAAAAAAGAATCAATTTAAAAAGGAAATGATGATTTGAGAAGCAAGAATCAAACATTTGAAATAGAAAACAATACCTTGAAGAATGAATTGAATATCATGAAAGGAAAATTGATAATTTGGAAATAACATTAGATCATTAAAATTCAATAGTGAAAGTTTACGTAATGATGTGAGTAAGCTTACAACTAATAAGAAGAATTTTGATACAAGAAAATTTAAATATGGAAATAAAAAGGGTACACCATATGAAAAGCTTACAATTAATAAGAAGAATTTTGATACAAGAAAATTTAAATATGGAAATAAAAAGGGTACTCCATATGAAAATAGATTTATTAGAGCTAAAAATAATGAAAGCATGAATTTGTTATTAAGATAGGGAAGTAGATTCCTAAAAAGAATTATGATATGATTTCTAAAATTAATTTTACACCTAAAATAAAGTAGGTACCAAAGTTTCTACTTAATATAGGTTCTTGACTTCTTCAAGGAAGAGAAGGATAATGGGACTATAAATAATTGACAAATATTGTTAATCCCATTGAAAAGAAATATTTTAAATTGTTATGTAAGCCTTTATTGAATATTGATTGATAAATAAGATCATTTACATAGAATTACACATAATGATTTTTAAAACATATTTTAAAATATTCCCTCATTCGGTGTACTATTTTAAAATGAACGATTGATTTTTCCTAATTCGATCTACTGAAAATTTTCGGTCTTCCAGAATTTGTTTAAGAAATGGAAATTTTGGTTTTAAATTTGGGATCATGTTATTCTGATTCTTTAGTTGACTTATCCTTTACATCTACTTGTTGTAAATTTTATGATATTTAGGGAAAGCTTACCATAACTTTTAAAATCATAAATCCTACAATTTGTATCATGATAAACTTATGACCTTAATGAAATTTATATGATACAATGAGGGGGAGCTTTACTGAAAATTTTTATACTTGCTTATTTTGAATATTACTTATGCTTGTTGATAGGGGGAGCAAATTGAATATATTCTCCATTATATGATTGAATATCCTTGATTTTGATGCCTTGGACCTAACAATTGAATCCAACAATTTGGTATCTATTAAAAGTTGATTTTGATGATTCCTTGAACATTTTCTATGAAAATGATACATATTGATTTCTCAGTGAATCATATTTTGTTACATTTAGTATAAATTTCAAAAATTGGTTTCTAACATTTAAATTGCTCATGATCTTGATGATTATTAAATATCTTGTTATACGAACTTTGAGCATATGTGAATATTTTTATAATTGATTTTGATGACTTTACTATGACCATACCAAAACCGACCTTTCGCGGCGAGGGAGTGCGTGAAGGACTGAAAAGGTTACGACGAAGATAGTGAATCCGAGGAAGGACACTCGACTTAAAGACATCGAAGAAAACGCAAAAAAAGAAAACGATAAAGACAAAACGGAGTCGCCTCCTAATCTTTTTAAAGACAGGAAAGATGAGGAAAATTGGATGGGATAAAACGCGAGAAAAACAATACAAAATGAATGCAAATGTGTGCATGAATGTGTGTGCATGCTCCGTGCCTAATAGATGTAACACATTAGTCATTGCGGGCCAGAGAAAGGGTAAGGACTTCTATTACGCATGAAAAAGGTGTTAGTCACCCCATATGTACCCGAGAAATCGATCTTTCTAGGCTTTCGCTAGCTTGTGTGTCGCCGAATGCAAATGATCATGTATGCTTGCTAGGACTAAGATGTACGTATGCCATATGCCATGCTGATGTGAATGAAGTGCATGGGGCGGGAATGATATGACCTAAGTGTGTTCAGAAACGCTATGTGAATCCTGGACCATCAGTCAAAAGAATTTGATATAGTAATCGTCATCGTCTCTAAATGCAAGTATGTCATGACACATGATGCGAATGTCATGGTGCTTGATTTGCTCACTTGTTATGGGTAATGATATATGATGCTTGACAAATGATAAGTGACATAATGACGTGCTTGGATGCATGGATATGCGATATGGAAATGGATGGGGCACGTGCGCAAGGGCTCAGACCAGTTGCCTATTCTATCCCTGGCAGACCCGCCCAAGTCCGTCCCGCAACAGGGGCATGCATGCTAGTCACAGAACAGGATAGCAAGCTAGCGACTTTCACCCCACTCTAGGGTGAAATATGGCAATGCAAATAACTAAATGGATGTATGGGGACGTAGACAGGACTACCATGAATAGATGCATGCCATGGGTTAGGTCCTAAGATGCGTGGATATGGGGTGATGGAATGAATGAGGTGAGTGGTGCTAGAGCTCAGCCCAACAGCTTGTTCTATTCCTAGCGGAACTGCACATGTCGCACGCGTAGTCACGACGTGCATGTCGGAGACTGAACAGAGTTGCGAGCTTTGCCGATCTGCATACCTACATGCGATGATGCAAAAATATTATATGATGCATGGGAAGTTAGAGGGGAGGTCGAGGAACATTCCTATATGCTTGGATGCATGGATGACTTAGTGGATGCCCCCACCCACCTACGTCGTCGGAGATGGGTTCCGACGTCGCCGGAGGTGGAGGAGATGACGGAAATGGCCAAAATGCATGGTGAAATTAGATGCAATCATGCAAGGGATGACATGATAGAGATGTTGGATGGAAAACAAAGAAGAAAACAGGCTTGCATAGCAGGGGAGAAGATTACCTGCAAGTGGTGGGTTGTTCTCTCTGGTGGCGGCGTTCTCTGGGCTGTCGCCGCTCGGTGGTCATGGAGGCGGGCTCGGAGGGGGGTGGTGATGCTAGTGGAGGATTTGGTGTTGGAATGCAGGGGTTGGTATGGCGTTGGTGGCTTGGGTGTGGTGAACGGGTGTTGGAGGTTGATTTCTGGTCGGCGATGGAGGTGGTTGGCCTAGGGTGTGCCTCGACGAGAGAGGGGGCTTTGCTGGAGGTAGGACGGGTATGCCTCGGCGAGAGGGGAGGCTCTGCCGGAGGTTGGACGTCACGCTTGTTCTGGATGGCTGGAAAACAGAAGGATGGCCGGAAATGGGTGGCTGGTGGTGGTGGTTGCTCGGGGATGGCTGAAGCTCGGAGTTGGGTTTCCAAAGGGGCTAGCGATCCAAGGAGAGGCAAGAGGAGAGTTTGTTCTACTGGGGATGTCGTTTGGAGGAGGTGATGGCGTGTGCTGGCGATGGTGTGTTGGGGTTGCCAGAGAAAGGTTGCTGGTTGCAGGGCATGGGCGGCGAAAGCAGGGGGCGGCAGGGCATGGCCGTGGCTGTGCAGGCGGCTGGGCAGAGCTGCAGCTGGTGTGGTGGTGGCAGGGCAGGCACGCGAGACAGCAGGTTGAGCAACATGGCACCGTGGTTTGTACGAGGTGCGATGACAGCGACTGGTCGAGCGGCTCGTGCGGGACAACCTTGATCCTTACGCACACCCACGACAGGCGATTAGGCCGCGTGACCAGGCCGCGCATCCCACTGACACAGGGCACATAGGTTGGATTCTTAAGTTGGGCTTGGTGTTTAGGATTTGTTTGGGTTAGTTTAAGTGTTTTGGACTGATTTAGGGTGTTAAGGTTGGTTTTAGGGTATAATGGAGGTGGAGTGCCTCGTTGCCGTTGGAGCGTGCTGTTCCAGAGAAATTTGCTGCGAATGGCTGCCAAAATGGGGTGTCTACACTTAACTTTAAATATGATTTTTTAATTGAAAATCTTATAACTGTAGTTTCGATGTTTACATTGAATTACATTTGTTTGATAAAAGGGGGAGAAAACTATTACATTTTCTACTCTTTGTGAGTAAGATAAAAAAGGAGAAAAATTAGAATAAGTGGAAATAAAGACAAAAAAGATTTGAACTTTATCATATAAATTTTTAGGAAATGACAAAGAAGGGGGAGTATATTGACACATCTTTATACAAGATTAAATAAGTTTACAAATAGGGAGAGAGAACTAGGCATTAATCTATAACATTTTTGGTATTAAAAAGAGGAGAGGGAGAGAGTTGATGAAGAGAGAACTAGATTTTAATTTGTGATATTTTTTGCAAATAACAAAAAGAAGGAGAGTACTAAGAAAAGTCAATGTATTGTTTTACCTTGAAATATTTGTAGTTTTGTCATCATCAAAAAGGGAGAGATTGTTGGCTTTATTAGGCTTATTCTGATTTTGATGATAATAAAAAACTAATGTATTTTATGAGAATATTTCATAGTTCATATTTACGAAGAAGATCAATGAAGGACTCAGAAGATTCAAGCATAAAAATGGACGATATTTGAAGAAGAAATTGATTTATGTGCCACTAAGAAGAACTTAAGATGATGAAAGAAGGAGAAAATGAAAAGTTATCTTTGTTATTATTTTTGATGTAATTTTTTATTTATTCATGTACTCCTAGGAACTCGTAATAATCTCCGAAATACCTCCATAGAGCCATAGGAAAATTACTTTAGCCCTAAAACTAACAATTCATTGAAAAACATTTATTATAGGACTAAGGACATTCTCGGCATACCGTATTTCCTCGGTATACCAAAATATGTGAAGTTTAGAAAAATAAATACAGAAATCCAGAACGGTTTATCAAAAATCTTCAGCATACCGAAGCAGAGGTCTTCGATATACCAAATTATTTTGGTCTATCGAAGTGCTCAACCGTTGTAGGATTCGGTCGACCATTAGATTTCGACATACCGAATTAGTAGTCGTTAGTGAACGTTAGTTAGAGAGACGTTAGACATATTTTTATATCCATATTTTCATATAAATAGGCTTCCATTCTTCACCTATAATAAAACCAATACTTTCTACACTTACTATAAAGCTTTAAGCAACATTATTTCCAAGCATTCCACTCCTATTTTATTAGAAAAACTCTTAAGTGAAGAGAGCTCCATTTCATCATTTCACATATAGTATTTAGGAGATTCTAAAAGAGTTGTAATCTTCATCTTTCTTGAATGAGTACTTCTCTAGTTGCGAGAGGAGAACCATGGTTTTTGCAGTTCTTGGTGTGGAATCGTCAAGGAGTGTAAACGATAGGATCTTGGCCATGAACAAAATTAGGTTAGTAAAATTCTCGAGGGGTTCTCGAGGAGTGAACTATGTCAGGGAGGCTGAACCATTATAAATTTCCTTGTGTGTATTATCATCTCACATCTCCTTCTCTGTATGTTTTAATTTAATATTCAATTTTTTATTTACTTAAATTAATTACTTGTGTGTTTTTAAAATAAACTTAAAATTCATTCTTATACTCTAAATTCACTACTCACCCTCTCTCTAGTGAAGCCAAGAATTTTAACACAAAAGACCAACTAAGTTCTTCTTCAAGGTTGATATTAGGATGGTCTTTATCGTTTGAATACTTGTTCTCCATCCTTTCCTCCTATTGCTTTACTCAGCACGAAGGTTTCTTTCAATCGCTGGCATTCCAGGCTGGGACATTCTCACTTAGCCGTTGTCTGTCTCTTGGTCCATCGTCATCATCTTCTTATTTTGTCTACCAACATGGAACACTATGAAGCATGTCTGCTAGGCAAATTCTGTTGCTCTCATCTTCCCTTAATAGGTTCCTCAAGTTCATGTCCATTGGATCTCATTTATAATGATGTCTGGGTCCATCACCTATGTTATCATCTAGAGGTCATCAATATTTTGTGCTTTTTCTGGTGACTATTCCAAACATGTATGGTTTTATTCATTAACCAAGAAATCTGATGTGTTTCCTGTATTTCTTTTCTTCCAAGCTTATGTAGAATGACAATTCTCTATCAAAATAAAATGTTTTCAATTCGATGTTGGTGGTGAATTTCGTAAGCTTGACTATCATTTTCAGTATTGTGGCATTTTTCATCGATACTCTTGTCCTCGTACACATTAACAAAATGACTCCATTGAACGTAAAATTTGACACATTGTTAATACTAGAGTTGTTGTTCTCGCTCAAGCTTCTGTACTTCATTTGTATTGACAATTTGAAACTACTGTCTATCTTATCAACCGTCTTCCTTCATCTATTATTGAGAATCATACCCCTTTCTTCCTTCTACATAAATTCCATCTAGATTATCACTTTCTTAAAGTGTTTGGATGCTTGGTTTATCCTCTAACTAGGGCATACAATACACATAGATTTTCTTATTGATCAATACCATGTGTCTTTTTTTGCTATCATTCTAATTTTCATGGCTATTGATGTCTAGATATTAATACTAGAAGAATTTATATTGCTAGACATATAATATTTATTGAGGACTATTTTCCTTGTACTCCCCAATCCAGTTTCCTTTTAGGCATCTCGTAAGCAAAAGACTGTAGTTTGCTCCTCCATTGAATCTGAGTATCGTGCCTTGGCTGATGTGACTATCGAAGCCTTGTGGTTAAAATCTCTACTACGTGAGCTTCAAGTGTCGTCTACTTCTTGTTTAACCTTCTGGTGTGATAATCTTAAAGCAACATTTCTTTTAGCAAATCTTGTGTTTCATGCTTGCACGAAACACATTGAGGTTGATCATCACTTTATCTGGAATTGGTTGCTTAACGTCAACTTCATGTTTGCTTTCTTCCTTCGAAGAATAACTTGTGGACATCTTCACAAAGCTCCGTCGTGCTCCACTTTTCTTAGCATTCATAACAAGTTATTGGTTCGAAGTCAAAACCATATAACTTAAAGGGGTGTATTAATATACTATGCATATACGTATTCCTTTAGAGCTTCTATCATGTAAGGGTGTGGAATGTTCTAAAGGTGTGTGATAGCTGTTGTAACAAACTCTTGGACATATATAAATATGTAAGGGTGTTTCTAGGATTTTTGTGGTGTTTTTGGTGCTAGATCTTTAGACTACGTTCTCGTGACATGAACAGATTCCATCAAATCTGATACATTTGAGGTGCGAGCTTGTGTCTTATTCTCCCTTGACATTGAAGCTTACCTTCTACATTTTGGGCATGTCCCAACATATATGTTTTTGTGCCATAAGAACTTGTCAGAATGGTATCTCAAACAGTTTTCGAGCTTTCGTGTTTTGACACTCCGACGAGAAAAACTGAAATTGAACTCTCAAACTAACATCATTTTTCAGTGTTTCCCTGAGTAACTACACTAGTGTTTTAGACAGAGTAACTACTTCTGCTCTCAAGGAATCAAGTGGTTCTCACAGATAACAAAATAGATGGAATGGATGGAAGCGTTGGAGAAGATGAATGAAGAGAGTAATTATTTTTCATTATAATAAACAAAGGTATACATGTACATATATAAGGAATCCCTTGGATTCTATACAAGGAAATGCTATACATGGAATCATAACGTACGATCGTAATTGATTTCTAAATATTCAATCTCTATATTTAGAAGATCTATTAAAGGTATGAGATTGTAATTGATTTCTAAATATTCAATCTCTATATTTGATGGATCTATTAAAGATATGATTAATATCCCCCCTCAAGCTGGAAGTGGGGTACCCAACGACAGCTTGGAGCAGAAAATGGAGAAAGGTTGTGACCGGTCAGGCTTCGTAAACGGATCAACGATTTGTTGGTTGGAACTGATATATTGTTGTAGACACCCCGATTTTGAGGTAACCCAGAGATGAGTATCCTCATGTTGCTTTGGATGTGATCAGCCCTTAAACCAGACCCCAAACCCATTAGCAAGCCGGAGTCCAGAGAATTCTGTGAGCTGGGTTGGCGCACCAAGTAGGCGCACCAAGCAGGCGCACCAAGCAGGTGCACCAAGCAGGCACACTTCACTGGCTCACCAATCAGGCGCCCAGCTGCGGCTGCTGACCTTCCATCTTCCGGGCTGTTACCCTTGCAAACGAATGTGCGAACGAATATTAGAGGCTTTTCGTTTGCAAGGCCCTTCATTTCTCTTGAGTTACCCATCCATAGATCCCTATAAAAGGACCTCCATAGCAGCCCTTCCAAGACACCTTTTTTGGGAGAAAACTCTGGTGCTGAAATCTGAGAAACAGATCTGCACTAAAGCAAGCTTTTTGCAAGAATTCCTCCTTCCACCCAACAACCAATATTTGTGTTCTGGAGTTCTTTCTTGCATCCTTGAGCACCCTTGGCCCTTCCAAAGCAACAAGGATCATTTTATTTTTGATATTTCAAGAAGGAAACATCATAAGAGGTAGGCTTTCTACCACCTCCTTTTCCTTTGAATGCCATTTTGAAAATGTGATGGAACATGCTTAAAATTCATGATATATGATGTTTTGCTCTATGATCTATGAAATCTTGTGTTAAACATGTTTGCTAGCCTCATGCTAAATAATCTCCATGTTATCTTCTTTTTTATCTAGCATAAGCTTGCATGTTGT
This sequence comes from Posidonia australis, assembly GCA_024699735.1. Classification (NCBI taxonomy): domain Eukaryota; kingdom Viridiplantae; phylum Streptophyta; class Magnoliopsida; order Alismatales; family Posidoniaceae; genus Posidonia; species Posidonia australis. Next base: position 764 of record JAMKQA010078615.1, on the reverse strand, counting down.
CATATATTATCATGTTTTGCATATAATATGTTGTCATGCATCCATATGCTCTCATATGCTTTCACATGCCATGATTAACACATATCCATGTTTTTTGGCATTTTGCAAGTTATCATTCATACATGAACCCATCAACTTGGTTCAGTTTTAATGCATGATTTGCATGGTGTTTCTTGATCCTACGCACTCACATCATGTTTTCAGTATTTAGTCATGACATCTGCATCATACTGTTTAGTATAAATCATTATCCATTGGCAGCTCTGGGTCAGGTTCCGGATCAGCAGCAGTTTGAACCAAAACCTGGGGCGCACCAATCTGGCGCACCTTCCAGGAGCACCAGACTGGCGCACCTAACCAGAGCACCAGTCTGGCGCATGCCTCTGCTGCACAGACTGGTTAGAGGGAATTTTGCATACATGTTTTCATGGTTTTCTCCAGATGATTTCCACTGCGGTTCCTGTTTTTAATGATTCTCTGGTATTCCATGATTATGCCTGATCACTTTATTTATGGATTTATGGGTTTTGCTCTGTTTTCTTGATCTATCCATGTCACTCTGGTAGGCTATGTTTTGCACGCTTTATCCTACACGGAAAGCTTGTGCTTCAGCCCATAATCCAGAGGCTTGGATGATCTTATTTTCTTCATTTTAGTTGCATTTAGGGTAGCTTTGTGTGAGGCTATTAGCCCTTGAACACAAGGTTCACCAACACTTGCATTTAATCATGTTTTAAAGCCAATGCTTTTGGTTTGTTTCCTCG
>JAMKQA010078614.1:0-15854 GCA_024699735.1 Posidonia australis | reverse complement strand
TTCGCATGAGTTTTCATGTTTTGGTTTTCCTTGTCTTCCATAATAGATTAGGTGGCGACTCCGTTTTTATTTTGCTTTTTCGACGTGATTTTGCCGACCGATTTCGCATTCATTTGCGGAATCTTCTCGCCGGCATGGTTACACTATTCATCCAAGGGATTTTTCGACGATATCTCAAGCTGTGGTGCATGGAATTGGATGATTCCTGTTCCATTGTTTTGCTTGTGTAATTTCCTTCAGTTTGATATCTTGTTTGCTAAGTTTCGTGGGGTGTAGACCAGATTACGGCTTGAGAAAGGAATCGACAGCCATGGGTTCAGAGCTCTGTGCTCTGAACCTGGAAACCCTACGTGAGGTGCACCGGGGAGGCACACCTCAGTGGTGCACCTCCCAAGCGCACCTGCCAGGTGTAGTTTTGCCCTAGCAGGCTATTCTACTATCAAGTTACTGTACTGCCTTAGATTTTGTATATATATTTATAACCTTGTTAAATGAAATTGTAATGACTTAAGTAACTTGATGAATCTTAAATAGTTAGGATAATTATTAGAAATGATGTAGGGATTGCCTAAAATAGACTAGTAAGATTTGACTTAGGCAATGGGTAGAATAACAGATTATAAAACTTAGAATTATTAAGTTCCCCCTTTAATGGTATAGATTGAACATTAGGGTTTATAATTCACCCTAGGATCATGTGATAATCAATTTAGGTGTGATGCGTTGAATGAGACATTCAGTTGCACTATTTCAGGCAGTTGACTCCAACCTGACTGTGCTCCCAAGGGACACGAGTCAGTAGGTGTCTTATGCTTTAGCGCCAAAACATGGAGTTCTGGTTGTTGTTTGTGTTGGTGTCTGGTCTTGTAAGTCGAAAAGGGCTGTAGGACCGTGGTTTTAATTCTCGTTGAGTGTTTTGCTTGGGTTATCGTCATGAGCTGAGCGAGGTGTTCAAGGACTCAAACGCTCCCAAGGTGTGGTTGCTTGGGCCTGACAAAGGTGTTGTTTAGGCTATGCTTTGAGTTGTGGTTTTCGTTTTTGGTTTTCCTGTCGCTTTTAAACACGGAGCTTTGTGAGATTTTTGGAAAAATATTTAATGGTTTTGGAAATGGTTTTCTAAAAGGTTTTGGAAAAAGAGTTGCATAGTTTGCAAAGATTTTAAAAGGATTTCAGGAGTTTTTTGTTGCCAGGGTCGAGAGACCGATGGTGCGTGTTGCCAGGACCAGAGGGTGTAACGACATCCTTGGGTGGTCGAGCACGTTACCTAAGATGAGGCCAGAGACCAAGAGGCTGAGGTAAATATTCGTTGGATCCTAGAGGTATGAGACTCCTGGGTTGTCATTCACGAGACCGAGGCTGAGATCTGCAGGTCGAGGGCCGATTGGACTCAAAAGTATGACACTCCGCTTGTTTCGGGTACCAAGACCCAGGGTGTTGACGGTACACAAAGACACGTGACAGCAAGCCAAGGGGTATGAGACCTCTGTATGGCTGGACGTGACACCCTGGTTAGTACGGGTGCCTAGACTGAGACTTGAGGACACCGATAGAAGGCATACCTTGTGGTGAGGTCCTGTGAGAGGATGACTTTTCCGAGGAAGATTATCATAGTGAGGATCCTGTAGAGAAGCGGGATACTGTGACAGACAAACTCCTCCACATGGTGGTTGTCCGTGGCAGTACAGACACCATTGGTTGCGCTTCGGTGGATTACTTGTGGCTAGTGTCGGTTGCTTGGCGCCGGGCAACACAACTTGGAGCCTATGGGCTGGTTGCGGCGGTCCGTTGCTGTGCAACGGTTTCGGGGACTCTGTCCCCAACAGCTGCTTGTGATTAGTGTTTTGTTGTGGTTTTGTGATTTTTACCCGTAAGTGGCGTTGTTTTGTTTTTGCCCGTGGGTGGCGTTGAGTTAGTTGAGCCCGAAAGAGGCATTGAGTTATGTACGTCAGAGGTGACATAGTGATTTTTTCAAAATGTGAGATTGTGTCATTTTTTGAAATATGACTGGTTTGTTTGACTAGACAAAGGCTCAGTGTTAGTGTGGCATTCTCTCGTGGTTGTGTACTTGTTTCAGCAAGTGTGGCCATTTCAAGTAATGCTTAAAAAGTTTTCAAAAAGCATGCATATGATTTTAAAAGGAAAAAAGAAAGAAAGGTTTTAAAAGTATGATTTTGAGATTTTGTTGTTTTCTGAACAATAATGGATTGCCTTGATTTAGTGTTGCAGCATCTGGATGAGATGCTTGTACTTGTGTGTGTCCGTGACATGGTTACGCCTATTTCCTCAGCATGGTATGTCGAGTCGTTAGGTGGAGTGTGTGTTGAGTGGTCGTTTGAGTGTCACTCACGTGTATTTTGTTTTTTGTGTTTTTGACAGATACAGGATAGTAGTTGTTGGTTTCTAGTGTATAAAAGAGGAGTCACACTACCACACATCAGGGATTCTAGTGAGTGTTTAGTTAATTTTCATTGGACAACATATCCCGTTTAAACAGAACTAAAGCTTCCTGCACCAATCAAATTGGTAGAAGAGAATCCATTTGTTGCTTCGACAAGTTCAGCATATGAGACCCTTGCATATGGTTTTTTCAAGGCAGCCACAGTTGCTGACGAAGTTAATTTACTCGTATAGTTCTTTTTCCAGAAAAAGACTACGATGGAGCCAAACAATAAGAATGAGCCACAAAGAATACTAGCGATAATGGTGACTATTTTTTGCCAGTGTCGTGGTTGCTGGATTTCAGTTGAACATGGTGGCAACTGCAATTCTAGAGTGCGTCTATATCCTTCCCCACAACTGAAAATAAGCTCGAGTTTAGGAAGATGCCAGTCTTTGGGACTTCACCCACAAGATCATTGAATGACATTAAGATAATTCAGAACTCTAAGATTCTCTAACGTGGGGATGATTCCAGATTATTAAAAATGAGAAGATTCTGAACACCTTTCAGATTACCTGGAGAATGAGGAATTGTTCCATGGAGCATATTACCTTGCAAATAAAAAAGCTCTGCCAGCATTACAGAGTCACCAATGGCATTTGGGATTACACCTGATAATCTGTTGTTAGAGATACCAATGTGGCCAAGATTTATGAGGAGGCCAATTTATTTTCTGATGGAAAACCACTTAAGTTATTGTATGAGAGGTCCATGGATTTTGTAAGGGAGCTTACTCTAAGAAGACCTTTGGGTATTTGCCCCATCAAAATAGTTCAGGAAAAGATCCAAAGTTGTTGGTCCTTCCATCTTCTTAAAATCTTCAGGAATATGCTACCTTGCAATACATTATCGCTCAAGTAAAGCGTAATCATATTGGTAATGTTGAATAGGGATGATGGTCTCTGCCCTACGAAACCGGTGGATCACATAATCGTGTTTAGGAACTTCCATAGTCACGTCGCCCATCATAATTGAACGCCAACAAGCCACCACATGAAATAACTCAAGTGCTACATGTGGATTACTTAAAACGTAGCTTCACATTGGTCACGTGCTGAAGTTTGTTTAGAAAGTTGGTGGAGAGAAGTACGATACATGTGTTATGGAAGAATATTTATAATTGATGTGTGTATCTTCTTATACTTATTACACCTTTATACTTGTCTATGAATAAAGAAGAGAGGTTTGTGCCTTCGTATGATTTTAAGGTTACTTTTTCTTTATATTTATTTCATATTTTTCTACACTTTTCATGGTTATGACACTTAATAAGTGTGCTCTTGAAATGGAAAAACCGATAAATGATTATTCTCCTACATTTTCTAAGGCTTTAAGGACGTTTCTTTACAAAGTTGTTTAAATCAATTACAAGCCTAATAGACAGTACTACTACGCACTCAATCCTCAAGGACCCGACCTTCTTTGAGAATATTTCTCCATTTGAAATTGTGTGAGCATAATATCTAGACCATTTAGAGTAATAGAATGGTTAGGTCAAGCAATTATATTCTTTCTAAATAAAACTAAACTCTTCATTAAGAAGGTTTTATTCTCTGTAAAATCACTGAGAAACTTAATTAGTTTCAAAGACATCCATGCTAACGAATATGATAGACGATCCCCCGAAATAGAAAGTAATACTAGAAATTCTCCCAATACATTCCTCTTATCTTTATCACACAACAATTTATAATTTAAAAACACATACCTTAGTCGACTTGAAGTTGCATGACTACTTAATATTTATTTTATAGCATGATCATCTTGGACATTTGGGATCAACTATGATATGACGAATAATAAGGAATTAATATAAACATTCCTTGAAGAACTAGAAGATCCTCCAATGTAATGATTTCTCATACTCTATTTGCTCAAAAGGTAAATTAATTATTAGATCATTATCACTTAAAGTTAACCTTGAATACCCTTTCTCCCTAGAGAGAATTCAATGGATATATGTGGTCCTATTCACTCCTTAGTGGACCATTTAAGTATTTTATGGTCCTCATTGACACATTTTCTAGATAGTCTCATATATGTCTTCTCTCAACCCATATCTAGCATTTACAAAATTATCAGCTCAAATTAAAAGATTACGGACTCATTTTCCAAATTACCCAATTAAAAAAATATGACTAGATAATGTGAGGGAAATTTACATCTAAGTTATTATTAGATTATTACACTTTCCTTGGTATTAAAGTTAAGTATCCAATAGCTCATGTTCATACTCAAAATGGATTGATTAAGTCGATTATTAAAATATTCCAATGAATCACTCATCTACTTCTAATGAAATCTCAATTGCTAGTGATAGCATAAGGATATGCTATCTTACATGCAACATCTTTAATCTATCTTCAACCTATCAGGTCATAGACAATGTTACCGATACAACTTGCTCATAGTCAATCTCTAAACATTTTCCATTTACAGATTTTCAATTGTGTGTTTCAATTGTACTACCATAAAGGACAAAGATGACACTTCAACGTAAACTTGACATCGATGTTGGATTTGATTCTCCATCAATACATTGAACCCCTTTTGATTTATTGAAAGCATGATTTGAAGACTATCAACTTGATGAGTCTTATTTCCCTAAAATGAGAGAAACAAAAGTGTCGCCTAAAGCATAACAATTAATCACATGGAAAAATGCATGACACAACTCTAGGAGGGATTCATCAAAGGTAACAAAACAAAAAAACATTTCATCGAAATTCTTCTAAACACATGAACTCCAAAAGTACGATGAAATTAACATGAAATAAATCTAATCAAATGAGAATCTAGGAGATTTGTTCCCAAAGTCACTCCCTACCATAACATATATTGAAGAAGTTAGTCTAGAAGATAGGAATCACGGGGAAATAGTAAGAACTGTACTCTTTTTCTATCGCATCAGTTTTTTCCTACTAGATTTTTCAATAAGTAAGGTTTTAACAAAGCAAATCTCATTCTCTTTGGATCTTAAAATATCCATTACATATTTCTTTCGAATCCTAAAGTATTCGAAAATATTTATTTTCTTAACCTTATTTGTTACGTATAATCAGATGAAGGGGAGTCTTATGAAATATTTATAATTGTTATATATATCTTCTTATACTAATTGTACCTCTATACTTGTCTACAAATAAATAAGAGAAGTCTGTACCTTCATATGATTTTAAGGTTACTTCCCTCCGACATTTTTTCCTTGTTTTTCTACACTTTTCACGGTTACAATAACATGTTGATTTTTTTTTTTTAAATCTTAGTGTGCACAATGTATACCAATCCTTCCTCATTCATCCAATCTATAGAAAGGACACTGCATGGAAGAAGCAAAACGAAACCCTGGGTGAGCCTTGACCTTTTTGGTCAATGCGAACATCAATATAGTCTTCAGTTTATCTTTAACGTTTTTTGTAATAATAGTTGAAATAAAAATGCGAAGGGTTCTTATTTTTAGATTCCAAGTGAGCATCTAATCTTATTAGTCAAGAAAATATATACATTTCCTCTCTTACTCATCCAATAACTCCTCTATCCTTTTTTCTTGGAGAATGAGATTTTTGTTTCTCACACCGCCTCTTCCTTTGGATTTCCAACAATTAAAGGAGCCGACACCTCAAAAAGCAAAGAACTACCAAAAAAAAATCCAATATGGAACATTATAACATTGATGATCATCTAAGAAGGGACAGTCTTCTTGCATCACGACTCAAGGAATAGAAAGATCTAGTGAAACAACTGTGAAATTATGGTCCCATCAATCAAGACTCCATGGTATCTCTCAATCAAGACTTGCCAGATCATAGACCTATTTGCTCATGCACTTTTGGCAACTTGATGACTCCCCCAAGGTTTGGTGGTTTGTCGACCCTTCTAGAAGACACACCCATTGGCCATTGTGTGGGAAGAAGCCATGCACTTCATGTTCTGAAGAAGGCACTTCCATTAAGGTTGCTTCTACCATATACTTCCAAGGGGAATCATTCCAATTCCATACACTTCCATCATTTTCCTTGGTGTTTTGTACTGCAATGTGCCAATAAAAAGCACAGCGGCATCATTACTACAATCAAAATGTATGACACTGTGTCTTTTGGTGTTTTGTCATCTGAACATCTTAGGATCATCATTTGAGTGTAATGTTCACGCACACACAGAAAAAAAAGAAAGAAGAGGAGTAGCAGAACGAGTTTTTCTGCACTGGTAAATGTGAGAGGGGACGGAGAAAGAGATGGAGTGCACAGATGGATGAGATAAGATAGCACTTGAGAAAGATACAGCCAAACTCATACGTTACCCATATCTCAAAGGCCAGAGGTTACACCTCACACTCATGCCATGTTTCAATACGGTGTCCACAATCTATATTATTATTTTACTACAGAAGTTTGCAGGCCACATGCAACAGCAACATCGATATCAGCATGTTTTGCACATTCACCCGGCACTCCTTCCCCACACACACCGCACGACAACGTAATTCCTACAAACTCCAGGCCTTATTCCCCATCCCCGAATCTTATCACTCCAATACATCCCACACCTCCTCGCACCACCTCCTCAACCGCTGTTCCCAACAAAACTACAGTCGCCGGAATCCTCCTCCTTGTTGTTGGTTTGGTGGTACTTGTGGTGGGTGGTGGCGATGACGAGGCGGTGCTCGTATTGCAGCAACAACGGACACAACTCCCGCACTTGCCCAACTCGTGCTTCTGGAGGAGTGAGGTTGTTCGGTGTGAGTCTCACGAAGGGAGTTGGTGGTGGTGGTGGTGGTGGTGGTAGTGGTGGTAGTGGTGGTGGTGGTCGTGGTGATGGTTCGATGATGAAGAAGAGCGCTAGCATGGGGTGTCTTTCTCACTACTCCTCGTCGTCGAATTCCGGGTCGCAGGCGGCATCTCCTGGCCCAGGTGGCGGTGGTGGTGGTGGTGGGGATGACTTGCACCGTGTGGATTCGATTGGGGAGGATGAGGGTGGAGTTGGGGCTGCTGGTGCAAATGGGTATGCGTCTGATGATCCAAATCATGCTTCCTGCTCGTCCAATTGCCGCGGAGAGCGGAAAAAAGGTTGGTTTTTTTTTAAAATCTACCCCTGTTTTTGTGCCCTTTTTTTAGCTGTGGATTTGGTAGCTGATATAAAAAGATGTTGGTTTGATGAATTGGTTGTTTGTGTGTTTGTGTTTCTTGGGGGAAGACTTCTCGTTTCTTGTGTTTTTGGTGTTTGATGTTGGTCTTGATAGAGGAATTTGCATGCTGGGATTCATGTCTTGAGATTTCCTTGCTCCCCTTTAATTTTTATTTTGTTTGGGAGTTTTGTGTGCTTAAAAAAATTCCCTTTTTTAACTGCAAATGTTATTTTTTGGAAGGTGTTAACACTGCAGCTACTGGCTAGAAGATGTTAATTGTTGACATGTGTTGGATTTGTTCAGTTTAGCCGTACTTGGAATCCTCTTTGATCTTATTGAGTTGATGGGATTTTGTCTCTAATCTAAACTTGTTTATGGTTTTTCTGATGCAAGCTTAATGACCGTTCTTCCTTTACTTGGTGGAATTTTATTTTGTTGGATTTATTATAGGAAAACCTGGTCTTTGTGTGTTTCTAGTTGTAGTCTGTCTATGGATTGTAGTATATCATGCCCACCTTTCAGATATTAGCTATCTTTTGTTAGGCAGTTTATGTCCAAAAGTTCTAGATTTGCAGATATGGTATATCTATTGTAAAGAGTTGTGTTGTGAGCATGACATTAGGACCGTCAAATACGGCCGACATCTATTGATAAAAGTGGGCCATTTTATATTCCTGTCTGGTGTATTGTTCTTTATCACCCATTCTTTTGCTCCACTAGTTTTTATGATAATCACCTTAAGAAAGTGATTGGTGGTGGACCCCTGACTTAAGCTTTTTCTGTAAAGAACATCCATCCATTTTATTTCTGATTTGTGGTTCTAGTTGTAAGGGTTCCAACGGAAGTGTGAAATAGTTGCTGGTATGGATTTTGTGTTATCTATTACATATCCAATGGTTGGTTGTGGTCTTTCCCTTTCTATTCTCTACCTGCTCTCCTTCTTTAGATTAATTAACTGATTTCTTGTCGGTAATTTGTATGATTGTTACCTTTTCTTTTATGTTTCCAAAAAACTAAAATACACTTTGGTAGTTTGCTAATTAAAATGTGACAATGATTGTGACATTTTACAAAAATTTATTGTCTAAAGTTCAATAAAATGATAATGTCTTGAGTTAGTCTTTCATGGAGTCAAGTTAATTTTATTGTATAAAGTGGAACTGAGCTAATCTTTCTTTGAGTCCATGCTATGGTCCATAGCAATTGTTTGGCAGCTTGACCCTATGTAGTATCATGTCAATTGACAAACTTGTGGTCTCAGTTAGTCTTTTTTTAAAGCCTATGTTCTGGTCCATATCAGTTTTGAAGTCATAGGACTGATCCAAATTCATTGTCAAGCTCTCAGTTATTCCTTCAAGAACTTTAATCTCTGGTCCTTGTTGGATGTCAAACCTAAGTAGTATCATGTGATTGTTAAGACCAGGGTTGCAAACACAGCTGATTAGGGTTACTTTTTGATTACAAACTTGGATATGTACATTTTTTTTCCAGAATGCCTGATCACAATTCTTCTAGTTAGCTTCAACTTCACTTTTGTATTCATTATGGCAAATCGTGAAATTGTAGATGACAATTGACAACCTTGTTTGGGTAGAGGTACTCGGTGCATTTTGCATATTATGATATTTTCCTTATTCTTTTGGATGATTTCGAAGGTACTAGAATAAGTTATATATGTTCTCACATGTTATTTGTTGCATAAAGAATACTTATGTTTCTACTTCCACTGGAGTATTACACTAAGAGCCGGATTTGGAATTTCCACCTCTAAAGGAAACTGGTTTTATTGTATTTGTTACAACAACAAGTGTAATGCTAGTTGAAAGAGAAACTAAATTTAGAGTAATGTATATAGAGTATTAGTCATGTACTAGTCCATTTTTCTAGAGAAGTTCCAGCTTGAAGTTTTCTGCTTGCTGTAAATTTTAAATTGTTCTTCTTCTTTTCGGTTGTTTGCATGATGAATAACATATTAAACAGGATTTCATCAGCAACTTTTCTTCTGCCCTCTTTTTATTTTTTTTCTAAAATCATTTGGGACTAGATGCATGTAGCATCGCATATGAGGTTGCTCAGTGAAGTGTTTTGGCAAAGTTATGGTCCTGAATTTCATCCTTGCAGTTAGTTGCTTCAAATATATAGTTATGAGCAGAATTCCTCTATAGGGGTGTCAGTTGCTGTTGCCTTGCCTAAGTTACTAAAACTATACATTTTAAACTAATAATCGTGTGCTGAGGGTTTTCTGCTTCTTCTTTTGTGACTTTTAGGGATACCTTGGACTGAGGAGGAGCACCGGATGTTCTTAGTGGGTCTGCAGAAGTTGGGAAAAGGCGACTGGCGTGGGATTGCTCGAAATTATGTTGCATCTAGAACTCCAACCCAGGTTGCAAGTCATGCACAGAAGTATTTCATCCGACAGACTAATGCAACAAGAAGAAAGAGAAGATCAAGCTTGTTTGACATGGTTCCTGATATGGTGATTTTTTTTTCCTGATATGGTGATTTGCCATCTTTTTCTTGTTTGTTTGCTTATCTTCCTTTATTGTTGAAGTTGGAGTTTCTCTTCTACTTTCTTTGGTAAATCGATCCTACTGACTTTTCCAAAGAAGTTGATGAAGATATTAATGAACAAATTAAGTAGTGCCTCACCAAGTTATGTTTACTTCAGGTCAGTTCACGTAGAGATTCATTTTTCCGAGTCTGATTGTTTTCTTCCTGGTCTATACTGTTCTTAACTGACCCTTTTTCTTAACTACTATATCGGAGTAGTATATTACAACAGTTCATAAATATGACAAGAAACATGAATGAAGCAAGTTATGAATATAAGCCTATCAGGCATATTATGTTCAATTGAGATATTAATCCTAAATGCTGGGCTTATTGTTTAAATCTATCTATAATCATAACTGGGTGATTGTTTGTTCCCCCATTTTGCTTAGGGAAGTTAAACTAGTCAGGTGGTATTACAAGGCTCGCTTCCCACCTGTCTCCCTTGCATAGTGGATGACCTAGCATTCCCTCAAACAAGGGCCACATATTCTTCTTATTAGCTTTCGGCTTAGCTGTGTTCATATAATCATCTATACCATAACTAGATGATTGTGTGTTTTCATCTTAGGTGAAATTCAACCAATCAGGTTGAGTCAGGGGATATTCTCTTCCTGTCTGTCCATTGGATGATCCTCCTCTGTCACCAAGGGAATGGAGCAAGTGCCACCTTTGCACTCTCTACCTTTTAGCTGTTGGTTGGGAATGTGATGACCACTGCTTGTGGTTGATTCTTTTTTAATGTTTTTTTTTTTGGTTTATTTTCAGCCTATGGATGAAAGCCCAGCTCTGGAAGAACAGTTCGTGCTTCACTCTCCTCCAGCTGAACATGAGAATACAAATACAGTTCCATCCTTTAATCTCACTCTGGAACAAGAGTTGTTGCCTGCAGAACCTATCACAGATAGTCCAATTGCCAAGACCAAGGAAGCTGCCCCATGCACCAACTTACCACAGATGGTGTCAGCATTTTATCCAGCATACGTCCCCATGCCTTTTGCGTTTTGGCCACCCTGTGGTAGAATGCCTGTAGAAGAACCACAAATGGGAGAGACACACGAGATCGTAAAGCCGATTCCCGTGCTTCCTGGAGAACCTATCCATGTTGACGATCTCGTAGGAATGTCCAAGCTAAGCCTTGGTGAAGCCAACAGCAGTCGCATAGAACCATCAGCTCTCTCCTCCAAACTGCTAGCAACACCTGCATCAAGGCAGTCTGCATTTCATGTCAATCCCGCAGCTGCAGCGAATTTTGATTTGAACCAGAGCAGTACTAATGCCATCCATGCTGTCTGAGGTGAAGAAGTGGTTATATGTACTTCTTTCCCGTGCCCTTTCTGTTTATATAGTTTTCGGCCTCAACATAACCTTGTAGGGCATGTGTTATTCTTGTAACGTGGTAATCTGCAGTAACAGTCTTACTGAAAATTGCAGTGATCATTATGTTTAGCTGGCCTGTGTTGTAATGTAATCATGTGTATTATCACAGTGTTTGGACTCTTTTGTAGAATTGTAGCTTGCAAGCGCTAGTGTGTATATTTTGGTGGTAGAAATTCTTGTCATGTGGAAGACGGTGGTCTGATTGAGCTCAAGCAATCATTAGAATTGTTCATGTGGAACTCCAATGAACATCGAGTCATCGACAATGTTTTGGAGAAGTTTTATGGTCTTCGACAAATATGACTGTCGTTGTAATCAGATTACTGCATTGGATGACTTTATAAGATTTAACAGAAATGAAGTAATTAAATTATGCGGTAATGCTGGTTTTTGACAAATTTAATATTACAAATATTGCGATAACTATATAATAAAGCTTTGCAGAGCCCGTCTAGCTCAGTCGTTTGAGCGCAAGGCTCTTAACCTTGTGGTCGTGGGTTCGAGCCCGATGGTGGGCATTTTACAGTTTTATTGTTACTTTCTTATAACTTGTAGTATTACTTAAATGTCCTTTAGAAAGCCTTTTGTAGAAATTAAGTATTGTTTATCATTAACTTCCTTTTTTGATGTATGTAATCTCATCCTTATTAAAATAATTTAGTTTAGATTTTATGACGTGATTGTTTCAAATTACTACAACTATCTTCTTTCTCATTTTTACGTCACGAAAAATAATGCAGAAAGAACTCATTTTTTGGAAATAAAATAATATATGGAGAAAATAAGAGATTCTTCCCAAATACTTTCTCTTATAGTTAGTGACTTAAATTCTAACTGTTATTAGCAAGATAACCAAGAGCATAATGCAAACCTATGTGTTTACTCTTTACATGTTCAAAGTTACTCTTGCACATATTTATGATATACCATTACATACTAGTCCTTTCGTCAAGAGTTACTTAGGTTTTATTTAGTAAACTAACAAATAGATGCTAAAAACTAAGCATTGATTGCTTACCTTAGTGCTAAAATTTGCGTTTGGTAACCACTAGTTTAATGCATTATTGTATGGTAAAAACAAGCGATAAAAATAAGCTACAAATACAAGCAAGCTGAAGACAAGATACATATGCAAGATCTGAACAAAAGACAAATTAACTAGCAATGGGAAAATCTCTCAACATCAATGCAAGTGAAGAAACGGTCAAAATCGATATATATTCACCAATTATCACCCCAGTTCACAGTCCACGATTCTTAACTTAATTCAAAATCTTTTTGAAATCACAAAAAATCCACTGTAATCGTATATATTCTTCATTTAAATGGGTTAAATTTATTTTTAATTTTTTTAAAAAATTGAAATTCATGAAGTTTACGTATATTTTCCGTTGAGGAATAAATTATCTTGAGTTATTATATCACCTACCAACTTGAATGTACGTGTGGGGATATCTGACAAGTTATTTGGTGACACCAAACTGTACGGCTAAAGGAAAGCTGTTTGGTGGCATCAAATTGGACACCAGTGCATTCCAACAGTCATATGATACAAGATGAAGTTAAAAGTGCCACGTGTAATAGCCCAGAATACTGTGGGCACCGCTGTCCGTTACTTAATCCCGTCAATTCTGAAATCCTCATATTCCATCAGAATATTCCGCTAGATTAATATACTTATAACAAATATAAGACAACATGCAATTGCGTTAGATTTAATCAACACAGTTGACACAAAGAATTTCAAAACCTAAACCTTAAGCCAAAGAAGTTGCATGTGGAAATATATCAACTTAGCCATCAATCTTGACCTTTACAAGACCACTGTTAATGTTTAGCCATCAAACTTTAAAGGTTGAAAGACAGACACGTATCGACAAATATTAATATCATGTCGGTGGAAACACGTCACATTTATTTAGAAAACTGTCACGTCGTTTTGTGTCGGAGTGATGTGTCAAAAGTAACACAGGCGACATCCGGTACCGTTACCACACCTTCACAACCCCACCTTCCCTGACGACCACCATACCCACTCCCTCCACCGCATGCAAACCATGGAGCAAGAGCAGTGGGACGGCGAAGCCGAGACAACTCTCGCCGGAGCAACGCCCGACCAGGCATGGTCCCTCCTCAGACACTACTCCGACCTCCACAAGCTCCTCCCCTCCGTCGCCGACTGCCGTCTGATCGACGGCACCGACGGAACTCCCGGCTGCGTCCGCCGCTGCACTGGCCACCCCGTCCCATCAGCCGCCGGTGGCAGCGGCGAGACGGTCTATTGGGCCGACGAGAGGCTGGTCGACATCGACCACGTCGGCAGGAGGTACTCCTACGAGGTCGTGGAGAGCAACATGGGGTTCGGGAAGTACGTGGCGACGGTGTCGGTGGCGGCGGAGGGGGAGAAGGGTGGAGGGTGTAAGCTGGAGTGGCGGTTCGAGGCGGAGCCGTTGGTGGGGTGGACAAGAGATGGGCTTGTGAGGTATCTTGAGAACGGTCTGACTGACATCGGGAGGAAGATTGAAGAAGCTTTCAGGGCTGATGGTGCGTGATCTTATGACCAAATATCATGAAATCAAGTTGAATTTTGCGTCATCTTTGTACTTCTAGTAACATCGATCTTACCATTAAAATAATACCATAGTTTATGTTATATTTCCACTTCTCAAGATTAAAGTTTATTCAAGCAATATCTGTTATTGTCTTACATATTAATCTCTGGAGGATAACATTGTTATCATCACAGTAGCTGTATTCTTCAACATGGTCTATTCCCATGTTAGATTATGTGATGAGTAACTTATCTAGTTTTTTGTAAAACCTGGTTCTTATTTTCCAAGAAGTTCTGGTGGTGAAGGTTATTACAACTTTTTTTTTTTTTTTTTTTTTGGAGGAGAAGGATGTTAGTTAGAACCTTATTAATATCAATGCAGTTAGCGAATCTGAATGTGATTAGTGTTGTTAATTTATGCCCTTAACCACATGCAGTTCCTGCTCTTTCCTGTCAGCTTTTGAACAGTGAAGATAGCAGTATCCTGCATAAAAGACACTTGAAGTACTCCGAATTTGATTCCTTTGAGAAAGATTTGGAATGTGGTTAGATGCAAGTTGTATGGTGCTCTTACGAATAAAGTTAATTAGCATCAAAAGAAAACGAAGTGCACTCGGCTAATAATGGGCATGTAGAGTAGGAAAACGGGCCAAACACTCAACCCGTCCGGGCCAGGCCTGTTCATGCAAGCCATGGGCCCGGCACGGCCCATGGCCCGTATGTGGGCCGAGTCTACGGGTCGGCGTGTCGGGTCGGATTTTAGGTTTAAAATGAATTTTAAATTATTTTTTATTAATAAAAAAATATTTGAAATACAACAATTTTTTACATAAAAAATATAAAAGATATTTACATCATTTGTTTTACATTTTTTTTTTACATCAAGAATTATTTATTTGGGGAGTCTGTTCTGCCTATTGAAGTTGATGTCGCATCATCGTCTTCTTCTGTTTCAGACTTCAAGCTCAATCCTTGAAGACGGTCAACCGCATCGTACCAATCTTTTAAGCAGACGAAGGCTTCTACAGACTTCTCTGATAATCTACATCTTTTATCATTTAATACGCTTTTTCCTGCAGAAAATGCAGATTACGATGCCACAGTTGACGTCGAAATCGTTAGTAAATTTTTTACCATTTTTGCTACTATAAGAAACCTAATAGCTGTAGTAGACCACCACTTTAATATATTTAAGTTATTTATTTCTAAATCAATAAAAGCAATTGGGGATTCTAAGTAATTATCTAATTCATTATTTGTACTTGATTTTATATATTTTTCCTTCTTTTTATTTAATCTACTCCATAAAGAACTACCACTACTACTACTTGTTTGTAATCCTAATAAATTAGATGCTTGACCAATAGATGTTTCACCATAATTTCTAACATATTCTTGAAATAAATTATATAAAATTGTCTTTATTTTATCATTAAATGAATCTATATGCTCAGTTTTATTCATGTTACTAAAATTATCATCTATATGTATCATACAATTAACTAATTTATGTTTAGGATCCATAATTAAAGCTAAACATGTCCACATTGGAGGCTCACTCCAATAATTATTATATTTACTTTCCATTAATTTAATAATATCTACAAAAGCTGGAATACTCCTATATTGTTGAAAAATATTTGTAATATTAAATAAATTAATTAAAACTATAGAACTTGTTGGATAATATTAACCAAATAATTGTTTAGTTGCATTATAAAATGGTTCTAAAAATTTATGAATTATATTAGAATTTTGCCAATCTTCATCATTTAAAAAATCATTAGATTTTGCATTATAAAATCCTG
>JAMKQA010078613.1:0-18971 GCA_024699735.1 Posidonia australis | reverse complement strand
GTGTTTAGACCAGAGTTGGTGTGTGGTGCAAGGAACCAGGCCAGGAGAACAGAAGAAGATAATCTCTGCAATGAAAGCTTACCGCCATTTATCTAAGGATGTGTGAGATATCTAGCGAGTGTGACGGTGTCTTCTTCTTCAGTTCTGAGGGTGCAGGATATACACGTGGTTCAAAAGTATCTTGATGTGTTTCCTGAGGACTTGTCTGGGATACCGCCGCACCGGGAAGTTGAGTTCTAGATCGACCTGGTGTCAGGATCTAGCTCCATCTCTAAGGCTCCTTACCGGATGGCAACAGTGGAGTTGAGAGAGCTTAAGAATCATCTTCAGGAGTTGCTGGACAGAGGATTCATCAGACCTAGTGTGTCACCTTGGGGTGCACCGGTGCTGTTTGTAAAGAAGAAGGATGGTTCACTCCGCCTCTGTATCAATTATCGGAACCAGATTACAGTTAAGAATAAATCTCATTTACCCAGAATTGATGATTTGCTTGATCAACTTCAAGGGACTTCAGTATTCTCAAAGATTGACTTGAGATCAGGGTATCACCAGTTGTGGATCCGGGAAACTGATGTGCAGAAGACAGCTTTTCGTACCCGATATGGCCACTATGAGTTTTTGGTTATGCCGTTTGGATTGACGAATGCACCAGTTGCCTTCATGGATTTGATGAATATGGTATTCAGACCCTACCTGGACCAATTTATTGTGGTATTTTTTGATGATGTGTTGGTATATTCCCTTGTTGTGCCGACTCACCTGTCACACTTGAGAATGGTGTTAGAGACCTTAAGGTAACACCTGTTGTAGGCGAAGTTTTCAAATTGTGAGTTTTGACTGAAAGAGGTCACATTCCTTGGCCATATCATTTCAGGTGAGGGAATTAAGGTGGATCCAGCCCAAGTTGAGGCGGTTAGTAGTTGGGCCAGACCCAAGACCGTGACTGAGATCAGAAGCTTTTTGGACTTGACTGGATATTATAGAAGGTTCATACAGAATTTCTCCAAGATTACAGCACCCTTGACCAAACTGACACAGAAGGAGGTTCCTTTTGTTTGGGACTGGTAATGTGAGAAGGGCTTCAATGAGTTGAAGACCCGACTGGTCACATCTCCAGTTTTGACCTTACCTTCAGGGAATAGGGGCTTTATAGTGTACTGTGATGCTTGTGGCACAGGATTGGGATGTGTACTGATGCAGCATGGAACAATGGTGGCGTATGCCTCACGCCAACTGAAGAACCATGAAAGGAATTACCTCACTTATGACTTGGAGATGGCTGCAATAGTATTTGCTCTGAAGATCTGGAGACATTACCTGTATAGTGAGCAGTTTGAGGTATTCACAAACTACCGGAGCTTAAAGTATATCTCCACTCAAAAGGATCTGAATCTGAGACAAAGAAGATGGGTAGAATACCTCAAGGACTACGACTTTAGCCTATCCTACCATCTGGGGAAGGCTAATGTGGTTGCAGATGTCCTGAATAGGCGCACTCACTTGATGTCCAGTTTGATGATCAAGGAGTGGCGTATGCTAGAGGATTTGGTCGGTTGTAGACCGTTGCGGCAGTCTCAAGGACCTGCTGGAGCTTGGGTAGCAAGCATGTCTGTTCGCCCAAGGTTACTGGAAACTATTGTAGCTGCTCAGTGACTGGATCCCTTTGTGCAAGAGACTTGGGCTAAACTAGAGGCAGGAGAGGTGCCTCGTTTCTCTGTTGGTACGGATGAGGGACTCATATATGATCTGCGCCTGTATGTGCCTCAAGTGGAGGATGTGAAACAGGGATTGCTTGATGAAGCCCATCAGTCCAAGTATTCAATTCATCCCAGGAACACTAAGATGTACAGGGATCTGAAGAGAAATTTTTGGTGGCCTCGAATGAAGAGAGAGATAGTTGAGCATTTGATGAAGTGTGCAACCTGCCATATGGTGCAGATTGAACACCAGAAGCCTAGAGGAATGTTGCAACCTCTGGATATTCCGGTGTGGAAATGGGAGTATGTATCTATGGACTTTGTGACAAGACTGCCTAAGACCAAGAGGAAAAGCGACACCATCTGGGTGATCGTCGATCGTCTCACAAAGTCATGACATTTCTTACCTATGAGGGTAAATCTCCCATTAGTTCAGTTGGCAGAGTTATATGTGGCTGAGATAGTCCGTCTGCATAAGGTGTCAGTATCTATTGTGTCTGATAGAGACACCAGATTCACATCTAGATTCTGAGGAGCATTGCAAGAGGCTTTCAACACCATTTTACATTTCATTACGGCCTTTTGTCCTCAGACAGACGGACAGACGAGAGGACTATTCAGACCTTAGAAGACATGTTGAGAGCCTGCACTCTGGACTTTAAGGAGAGTTGGGAAGATAATCTTTCATTGATTGAGTTCGCCTACAACAACAACTACCATTCCAGCATAGGTATGCCACCGTATGAGGCGTTGTATGGCAAACCCTGTAGAACACCTACCTGTTGGGATGAAGTAGGCGAGAGGCAGCTTGTGGGCCCAGAGATTGTACAGCAGTATGTAGAGAAAGTGGACCTGATCAGGAAGAGACTGGCAACTGCACAGAACAGGTAGAAGAGTTATGCTGATCGGAGGCATAGACTTCTGGAATTCGAGGTTGGAGACTTCGTTTTCCTTAAGGTGTCACCAACAAAAGGCATATTTAGATTTGGAAGGCGGAGAAAATTGAACCCTCGTTATATTGGACCCTTCAGGATTGTCAAGAGGGTCGGGGTAGTTGCCTATAAGTTGGACTTGCCTCCAGAGTTCTCAGACGTGCACAGAGTGTTCCACGTCTCGATGTTGAAGTGTTTGGCCGCTGCATCCCAAGTGATTCCAGTTCAGCCAGATAGGCTGCAAGAAGATTTGACCATAATGGAGGATGTTGTGCAGATCCTTGATAGGAAGGAACAGATCCTCAGGAACAAGGTGATTCCTCTTGTGCTAGTCCAATGACAGCATCATGGTGTTGAGGAAGCTACTTGGGAGCGGGAGGCAGACATGTTGTCCCAGTCATTGTACTAAATGTCTATACGTGTCGCCGAAATTTCTCCGACACGTGTCTTATTATCAATTTACCGACATAACTCCGACACGATATCGAAATGGAAGTTTTCTGAACAAATGTAAATTTCTTTTACCATGTTTCCACCGACACAATTCCAACATACCGATATTTCCCCGATTTTTCAACTTATCGAAGTCCGACACGAAATCGACATTTAGAACCAGTCCCAGTACCCACATTTGTTTGATCAGTGAATTTCGAGGACGAAATTCTTTTGAGGAGGGTATGATGTAACATCGGTGCCTGATTTTCCATTTAATATAAACCATGAAATTTCTTGTGATTATTTGTGTAGTTTATTAATGTTAATCCAGATTGTGTTTGTTGGCTATAGTCTCTCTCTGTGTTTTGTGCCTCTAGTTTCTCCTTTGTGGTGTGACTTCTTTGGTTTGTAGGTCTGTTTTGCAATTGGGACCCGTATTTATGATAGGCCCACTTGAGCTTGAGCTTGGACCCGGTCAAGAGCCCAACTGTGCCCGTGACCTCTTTTCCCTATCTTCTCCACACACCCCATCTCCTCGACTCGCGAGGCCTGACGGGGAGGGCTACTCCTTCCGTCCCTTCGACGGTAGGGTGGCTGGCAGCGGATCGGCGGAATCCATGGGGATGGCAGGCGACGGAGGCTTTAAAGGGAGGCGTGCGACATTGAGGAGGAGCAGAGAAACCAGAGAGAGGGCGAGAGGGAGTGCGGAGGCTGTGGAAAGGTCGCGCGCCGGAGGAGATCGCGCGAGTGTGGGGTAAGGCTAGTGCCGTGCACCGCCGATGCTTGAGGACACGCGAGGCTCGTCAAAGCCAGGTACGCATCCCACTTTCTGCTTCCTTTCCTCGGTTGAGGCAAGTTAGGTTAAAGGAGAAAATCGTGGATAATCATGTTAAAATCATGCAAAAATGGGAAAATTGTTGAGAATGTGATGAATAACATGTTCATGTTGATATCATGTTGATTCACGGGTGTTTTGTAAGATTTTCGTGGGTATTTTTGAAGCATGCTACAATGACGTCGAATGAGTCTTATGCCTTCGTGATTTTCAATAGAACAGCATGCTTAATGGATTCTGTTTTGATTGAGGGGTTTTGAAGTAGGCTTGGAGTTCTACACTCCATGTTTTATTAATAATTTTCGTGATATTTTTTATGGATCCGCTCCTTACTCCCACTTTGGGGAGAAAAAACGGCGGAGGTCGGAGAGATTTCTGCAATCGAAGAAATTCGATATACCGAACTGGGTACGGTATGCCGAAATGCTCCCAGGTGGTTCCCTAGACCACTGATTCGAACGACCAAAGCATTTCGATCGACCGAATCAGGGGGTTTCGGACGACCGGATGATTTCAGTTGACCAATCTAGCAGAGGACTGATTTATCTGACAGGGATTCGGTATACCAAAATATTTCAATCGACCGAATCAGGGATTTTCGGTCGACCGAGACCCAATTCGGTATGCCGAATCAGGACCTGAGCCATTTTGGGAAATGTTTAGAAAAATGTTGATAAATATGGATAAATACATGATAAATGTATGAAATGCATGGAAATGACTTGTAAGATGATACATGCAAATATGCTGTTTTTAATAATGTTTTCCATGAGATATTCAAACATGGCTTATGTGTATGAATGTGGACCTATGTGAGGGGTGATTGCATGATACAATGACCATGAAAGAATGTATGGGTTAAAGACCACAAGTAATAATATGATGCATAATGCATGTGATTTATAAAGAGTTTTATGAATGGAAAATGGTTTTGATAAATGTTTTGGAAAGAGAAATTGCATGTGATTTTAAAGAGATTAATGAAAATTATAGGAACCACAATGAAATCAGGACTTGTCGACGAGGTAATGAGACCTCTAGAGATGTCGGGGACGTGTCCTTGGTTGTGGTTGTCAAGTTTGCGGTCCGAGGTAGGAACCTCGAGACTGTGGTGATACTATAGGACTCGGAGTACGAGAGACCTGGACTACCCTCAGTGCCAGTGCTAGACGGGTCTGGAGTTAGAGTCCCAGATGCTCGAGCACCAAGGCGTCCCTAGGACGCACTCCCTACTTGTACCAGTAAGGGTACATTTTGAGACTGCAGCTGGGGTGGTTGAACTCCAACGTGAAGTGGTTCACCGCGGCACTGTAGTGTGAGTGTGGTGACATGGAATCCTCACCAGCTGCTTGTGGCCAGGTCGATCGCCTGTGGCCAGGGTGATGCGACCAATTTTGGAATGGAAAAGTGTGGATTTATGTGTAGGCTAGTTCCTAGCCCAGATTTGTGATCAGTTGTGCTAATGGTTTTAAATGATGTTTTGAGCTAGCAAACTAGATGAAATGATTTGCTTCTCTTATGTTGAGTATAGAGGTTCGTCAATGAACATGATGTTTTAAAAGAAAAGAAAAGAAAGTTTGAAATGGCATTGTTTTCAAAGTCTTTCTAAATGAATATGAGGTTTTGACAATAATAGTTTTCTGGTAAATGTTTTTCGTGGATTTTAACGTTGTTTTGGGACGCGTACTGGGTGACATTCCTGTCACTCACGCGTGTTTTCCTTGTCTCCTTGTTTCAGATGCTCAGGTGTAGAAGCAGTCTAGTCTAGTGTATCTTTTCAAACCACGTTTGCCGCACACAGGTCTGGGTGATTAGCTTTATTTATTTTATTCTGTCATTTAGATTCTTTTAACTACTCTTGAGTAGTTCTTGTACTGTTGTGTAGCACTGGGGTGTTACACATAGTCTTGCTGAACGTGGTATGAAGATTTGGTAGTACATCAGCAGTCAATACCTATCCTCGAATCTGTGATCTGAGATCTGGATTCAGGACAGAGAGAAACACAGCAACAGCTAATTCTTCACGGTACTGACGCAGGCAGGTGATATCAACCGTCAAAGGCTGATGAATATCCAACTCCTCTAGTAAGGCTCAAAGAACAGTGAAGAGATCCTGAACAGATCTATCCCCCTACTGTAGAGTGAAAAGCTGCACATAAATCTCACAAACTCTGTAAATATTCTTTTCCTGTCCATAGATGAGTCGAAGAGTATCCCAAATCTTCTTTGCTGACCACAATGATATGACACCACGCGCAATATAAGGTTCCATACTGTTAGCCATCCAAGTAATTACCGCCACAGAATCGGCCAATCAATCTTCATAAATGTCAAATTTGATATCCGGAGGAGGATCTGTAAGATACATCAATTTTCTGTGTGTCAAAAAAAATGTCTTAAAACTCTGAGACCACAGATGATAGGGCCAGAGAGTTTCTCAAAGGTACCACTCATGTTTTTAACAAACGAATCACGGAATGACATCCTCACTGATTTTCAGTAGCAAATCACAAATAGATGGTCTGAAAACGACGAAAAAAAGTAAACCAATTGCTCACCATGGTGTGTGGATGTGACGTATCCACACACAACACCAACTGGAGACTGGAAAAAGGCCTAAAACATGGCGAGGAAGGGTTGGACTGCCTTAACAACTGGACGGGAGAAACAACCAGACATCATCGGTGACACAGCATACGCCGATGACGCCGTACGACCGACGACGGTGGCAGAACGGCCGGCAGTGGACTGCAGGCCACGTACAGGCCTGTCGACGGTGGAGGAGGCCTTGAGGCATGCAGGCGGGAGGTCTGGAAGCAGCGAGAGGGCAGGAGGGCATGTCCGACGCAAGACAGGCGGCCGGCGGAGGAGGCAGCTGGCAGCGAGTACGGCGGTGGCAGGCGGTTAGGATTTTTTTTGTGGTTTCTCCCTATTCTTTGATACCATGTTATGAGAGAAAACCAAAAAGTTCTCTATTGATTTGTGAGGATTACATATATATAGGAATTAGACACCTCATGGATGTATGGATATCCAATAATCTGTTTAACTATAAAATATATCTCCACTTATTCTAACAGTTGTAAACCTGTTGAAATACGAATGTAATTACTAATTCATAAAGTCTGGTACTTGATACAATATCAAAATAATTATATCTCATAAATCATAGATCCACAATGACCAATAGTAGGGTGCAAATGGAATAAGTACTAAGCAGGTACGCCCTTTTCCTTATTCATATTTGTTTTCAATTTTCGAAATAAATATGTTTGTATGTGATGATTGATTTCTATATTCACTTTCAGAAATAATAACATTACTCAAATCCTCATTCGTATTCAGAAAACTATAGAAACCAATATTAATATTCGTTTCAGTTAGATACATAAAACAAATTTCTGTATTGGACAAGATCCTAACACAAATCAGGGTCCACGTTGCACCCCTATTTGCCGTTGTAACATGCTCCTTGAAGCTCAATAATAATGATCCCCTCTAGGCTCTAGAATATCAAGAAATTTCGTATAATATGATATTCCATTCTAGGCCAGAAGATCATGACACCATTATCATTAGTAAATTAACATTGTTCCTCACAGTACTTATGGATCATGATATCTTTCCCATACTGTTTCTTAAATATAATCAATAAATTAACAAGTTTCCAAGGACAAAACCAAGTTCACAATGAAAATGGACCATTATAGATATTATTGCCTACCAGAACTGGCAAAACCCACTCTAAAATGCCAATTGACTTATATATGAAAGAGAGATCTTTATTACAGTTAATCCCCATCTTATCCAAACCTAGAATAGTCGCACTGTGAAAGATTATGCTATCAGCAAAAGAAATGACTGCTAATGAGATCATGCTTCAGGCTTCCAACAAAGTACACTAATTTTATTCTATTGCTTTCAAGAATTTATATACTTCTTTTGCTTTTCCTGATCCTCTTCAAAGGATGCAAAGTCATATTGGATATCATTGACAGAAATAATATCATATTTCTAACAAAATGATAACAAGAAATGCATATTTATGTTTAAGCATATAATTAGAGAAGATATCTAGTGTAACGACATATATAGACATTGTCCACTCTAGCAATCAGTAGAGGCTTTTTTTAAATGTCAGTTAATTGTCGATGTCAAGGCTCAAACTCTAGTGGAGGCTATGAAGCCACAATCCTCTGGCCAACCCCTCCCTTCTGGTGTAGCTGATAATCAATGGAGAGTTAGAGCATAAAGATTTCTATGTAGATGCAAATGCAGATGGAAGGGTATGAATTGGCAATCTAGCAAACATCCAAAAAAGGATAATATCTGCTGCATAAAATGGAAAGATCAAAATGAAGTAATAAAACATACCACTTCTTCTTGAAGTTTCTGATTTAGCTGCAATTCAGAAGCCTTTTCTTCTTTTAATTTGGAAACCAATGACCATTCCTAAAGAATATGAAAGATTAAAGATTAGCGAGCACAGACTGCACCTAAATAATTTTTTTTTAACAAAGTAGGTACAGTTTATAACTGTATATAAATAGCAAAATACCAAACAAATGTAATTAGTGTTGAAAAAATATATTTGCAGCCCCTTCTAAGTAAAAGGATTATTCAATTAAATTATGGAATATCATGCCAAAATATCTTTATGCCCTTCCTACATGACAAGGTAATGGGCATAAACAAATATCTGTGCATATGATTAGCCTGTGTGACTGAAAAGGAAGTACGAAGAGAGTAGTACGCGAGAAATGTAGGAGAAAAACCAGTTATCATTTAGTGGCAGAAATGGTGAGATCTACATAACAATTGACAGATGTGACAGGGACTTGAGTGAAATTTAAGTAAAAGGGCATTTTGGTCAATTTTTATGAATACTAAAATAAGAAATTTCTAGCTTTCAAATTCAATATGGAGTTTAATTCAATGGTGATGTAAGAAAAGTTTTCCAATGTAGAAAAATCTTGTATAAATTTTAAAACTAGTTCATATGAGTTAAGTCATTCACTAACTTCTCAAGAAGGTCGTAAACAAAGTTGTTGACAATTTAAGGGAGATAAAAAAAGAGTTTTCAAATGTACAAGAACCTCATCAAAAATTTTAAAACCAGTTCTAACAAGTTAAGAGGTTTCACTAATTTCTCAATTAAGGTTTTAAACAAAGTCTTTGATTGAGAAAACTAATGCCACTGAGTAATTAATACACTTGATGATGAGTATAATTTGATGAAATCAACCCTTTATGTCTGTCTTTTTTATAATATACTTAAATGTGGGACACTGGTAAGTACCTACTACAAAGTTATTAAGTGTTTTTAATTGAACCTCAAGGAATAGGTGAATCCAATAAATGTATACTCTATTTTCTGTTAACTTTCAAAAAGAAAGCTCTTCCCCAACACATAATCATGCAAAATTATTGCATGATTTTGAAGATTATTTGACACCCCATGACTCCTATAATATGGTTACGCTGTTTAAGAAAAAAATTTGCATTGATTCTCAACTACTTGACATGATGTTGGTACTTGGCAACAACTGCTACACCTTGTTGGATAACCTCGTCAAATACTGAAAAATTGAACAAACAAGGTTTTGCTGAAGCTCAACAATCCACTAGCACCCTGGAAGAAGAAAAGCTCAACAACCCAGCTACCCAAACCCCAAAAAAAATATTCTTTTCTCACCAATGTATGTTGATGACTTTCACTTAGTTTGATATTATGTTGAGGACAATGCCATTTTCATGTAACAGCTTGTCGATTCATCTTTGAGATTTCAGAACAATGACTTTGTAGGAACATATGAACCTTACAAAAATGGAAGTAGATCCAAACATCTACATAAGTTTTAAATCAAATAAAACTACAGAAGTTTGCACAAAATTGAAATTTTAACTTCATATCCAGAACACATCATAATAATTAATGCAATTTAGAGGTGATTAAGGATTTCCAGATAATAAGATTCATGAGGTTGCACTAATGACTGATGATAACCATTGTTTTTGTTTATTTGTATTTGGCACAACTTATTATTGACAACATAACTTTCATTTAAATCTTTATTCTGATTAAGAAAGTAGTTTATGATCATTAATGGGAAATTGCACATGTATTCATTAAATATGAAAACACAATATGAAAAAATCACCTCTGAAGGTTTCTCTTTATTGGGCTCATCAGCATTTCTTGATATCTGAGAAGACTAAAATTAAAATTTTCATTATCAGACATGCTCTTATAAAAGTTACTATAGGTATGTCCTCAACAAGCCATAAGAATGTGTATTCTGTGACAGCTAATGAGTAATGGTACTTACAGCGTCAAACAACAATGAACTATGAGTGCCATTTTCTGCGGTAGAAGACCTTGGAGATAAACCTTCTTCTGAATCCTCTGGAACCGGGGATGGTGGGTTAGCAGGAATATAAACAACTCTCAATTTGAATTCTTCGATAACCTTCCCAGGTTCTTTGCTAAACTGAACATACAGTCACACAATACTCTTAAGAGTTTAAAAATAAGAACCAAACTTTAAGAGGAGAAGCAACACAAACCATATCTGAAGTTATATCCTTTGTGGTTGCACCATAGTTGGCAACGATGCATTGGAGAAGGAACTTGTCTTTGCATTGGAAATCCGGTGGAGCCTCCTTCTGAGCTTGCATGGTTACTGACAAGGGAGGAATTGACATGTAGCCAATTAAGTAATCTTGAAGCACTGCTGAGGTAGCCAAATCCACTAGAAATTGCAGTTACAAAATAAGTAGTCATTAACTATAGACCACCTGTGACATCACATGTTGACCCCGGCATAACAATCCCTGTGTTTGGGCGCACGCAATACTTCTTTGGATTAGTAGTTTTAACCTGCAAAATTTTTAAGTACCATTCTCATGTCCATCTCCAAAAAGATAATAAAAAATTGCACTAAAAAGTGGTAAAATAATTTTTAAAGAAAAGCAAAACTCATAACTCAAAAGTAGAATTTGATATGCTAAAAATGTTACCTTGAAGGCAACATACTGATCTGTCATATTACTCAACTGCATTGCACATGAGCTCTGCTTCTTCACCTCAACTAGTCAAGCAACAAATTATGCAACCGCAAATAACGTCAGAAAATCTTATGCCACATAAAACCCCCTGGATGCATTCGAATTCAACTCACAAAAGAAGATGGCAAATTTGATAACAGCATAAAAGTTAACACAAGGTACGAATAGACCAAATGCAAATTTCAACAAATTCAGACACAACAAAGAAAACTCAAAACAACAAAACCAATCTTGAGACTAGAAAAACCCAAGAGGAACAAAACCTCGGATCCCGTGCTCAAAACGAGTCTAAGCCACAGAAAAGCACCAGCCAAAGAGCAAAAGGTGACGGTAAACATCACACCACACCACAGGACTAGAAATCGGGAAACAAGAAAAGGATGGGAGGGCTCACATGGGAATTTCAACTCTGTGGGTTGGATTTGAAGTAGATCTCCGCTATTCATGTCTGTTGGATCTTCTGTTGGATCCAAGTATCTTCACAAAGATCACGAGTTCTTCACTCTCAACAACAACACAAGTAGAGGAGAAGAGAGAAGAGAAAAGAGAGGAGAAGAACGGAAATACCCAAAGAAAGATTTGAGATCAAGAGTCGCGAGAGAAAGAGAGAGAAAAACAGAAACGGCAGAAATATAGCAGAGAAATTGACAATACACCTCAGCTTTTGTTTTTGTTTTTGGTCCAGCCATTTTATTTGCTTCTGCTTACCGTGTCAAATTCTACGCTTTTGTTTGGGCGCTTGTGCCACACGGGGTTTGAAAGGGTATATTTGGAATATAACGTGCTTTGGCAGACTGGCATACAAGCATACCACAGCTACAACATGCCATGACGTTTGGAGAGAGACATTTCAACTTATTCGATCACTTTTATGGAAATTTATAACATAGCCATCTAATCATGGTCGATGGTCTCATCAAGTTTTACCTGTAATTATACATTTTTCCTTGTGATATTAAATTTAATCACTTACTTCAACTTCTGCTTCCTTCTTTTTCGCTTGATGTTAAATCAAATCACTCGCTTCACCGTCCACATCCTATTTTCTCAAGCAATCCCTACTTTATCATTATCGTTCTCCTCGGTCGCAACATTTTGTGATGATATTCAAGTCATTATTATTTAAATTTAATTATTATTATTATTATTATTATTTTAATAATTATACTAAATATATAATTAAATCTAAGTACATTTAACAACAATAATTAATTGAAATAACTAAATTATAAACTCACCAGAATTCGTAATGTATGGTAATATGATTCTTTCTATATACACTAGCTAAAAGTAGTTCTTATCTTGCACCTACCAAAAATACCAAAACTAAAGCGCACATGAGTGACTACTCAAAACAGTCATCCAGTACATATCTCACCTAACAACTCGACATACTACGTCGAGAAAGCAAACGTAACTACGATTCACACAAACAAATACAAGCATCCCACCTAAATTTTACGACACTACAATAAGGCAATCTATTATCACTTAGTAGACAACAAAACCTCAAAAACTATGCCACTAAAACCATTTTTTTCTTTTCTCTTTTTTAAACCACATGCATGCTCTTTTCCAAATCCTTTATGTACGCTTAAGATGTCCACTCAAGCTAAGTCAAGCCCATAAACCATACAAGTTGATCCTGCACACTCTCTACACATACCAGACAATCAACAGTGTCTGAATGTTCTCTATAGCATCCAGAATACCCACAATAATTACAAAGCACAAGCTACAAAGTCTCTGCTCTACACAACACAATTCCTTCTAGACAAATGCAAAAACATCAAAGCTATGGAGCCACTGTTTCAAAACACAATGCTACACAGGTACTACACCACGATCTCTGCTCGACCAGGGCCTAATTCTCCAAATTAGTGCACAACAAAAGCCATAACCCTACTCTAGCGCAACCACTTTAAATAACGCTACTCTAGCGTAAAACACATCAATCTCCTCTAGACCAGAACTAAGAGCCTAATTTCCTAAATCAAGGCTCAGCAAAACCACAAGTTAAGCAACGTGTCATACTGCATGGCACCAAACAGTCAACACTGGTCACAAGCAGTCTACCAAGGAGCTACCACGACGTCTGTACTGCTAGAGACAACCACCATATGGAGGAGTTTGCCCATCTAGTAGTCTCACCACCTGTAGGTCCCTCAAAAGCTAACCTCACCTACAAAAGCTACTCACTCCACTTGAGCTAGTTATTATCTTTCAAGGCAAATCATAAGGTACGTCATCTCGACGTTCTAGCTCAGTATTCCAAACCACTAGAGTCTCCTCACCCCTAGGCTTAGCTAGCACCCACAAGTCTTAGTACCTGTAATGACCAGTGTATCAAATCCAACTATGCAGGAGTCTCAGACATTCCGAATCCGCTACCACGATAACACTATGTACAAACAATACCCTAGGCCTTGGTGCCCAATGACAACTGGAGTGTCATATCTCTAGGTTTAAACGCCACTTCAACCGACAGTCCTCAACCTCGGCTTCGTGAAAGTATTATACTCCAGGATCTGATGTACACTTGCCTCAGTCTTATGATCTCAAGACCTCAACCTAAGCAGCGTGCTCACCATCTAGGGATGCGGCCTATATCCCCTGGTCTAGACAGCATGACACTTCGGTCTAATGGTCCACCACAGACAAAAAACACCAGAAAGCTTGCTCCAAAACCATTTGCAAACTTATGCATATATTTTTTTACAGTTTCCTTTTGGAAAACCATTTTGAAAACCATTTAAAATCACAAACTCCCAAAACTCTACTCAAAACAGAGGCAATAGCTCAATCTAAGATAAGGATTACCTAGAAGGAACCGCACAACACGCAAAACCTCACCCTAAGCTGGCAGCTTGTAACCTTATAGGTATTTTTCATCCCTAAGGTTGGTTGGGTGCTTAAGTATCTTGGTCACATAAAACAGCGCCTAAAACTCTAAGTTCTAGAGCTAAAATGTAAGATGCCTACTGGCTTATGTCCCACGAGAGCATAGCTAAATTAGTGTCAAACACTCACACAGTGCCACTGAATATCTCACTCAGTGCACTACAGGCAAAACCTAACCAATATCTAGTCCTAGGGATAAGTCATGATCCCTAATATCTACTCGAAACCATTAAAGGGAGAGACTTTGAATTTCTAAATCATACACTACAAGAAAAACATGATTTTACGAAGACAAAAGTCCTTACAATGGCATCGCTAAGATCTGGTTATAGGGTTTACCAATGACTTAACGAAGAGTATTTATCCTTAAGAAAAAATAACTCGTTAAATCAATATTACGGGGACATATCCTCACAATGTGCTTGTAAGATAATAGCAATGAAATTGCGAGGAAAATATTCCTTACAATATTCTCGCTATATCCTCAGTATCCTTTTGCTAAGTGCTCGCTTAGTATGTGAGATTGTATCGTCATTCGAGATTTAACGAGGACATTGCGAGGATATGTCCTTGTTATTGCTAATGAACACTATTTTGGCGAGGACTTGCGAGGATTTGTCTTCACAATATCCTCACTAATTCTAAGCAGTAAAAAAAAACCAATACAATACAAAATTGAACTTGCTAAAATATAGATTAATTTCCCTACTAAAATGACATTCAAATACATTCACAAGTATATTAAATTACACATATATTACACATAGACAAACTTTATAAAAAAAGTTTCAATTGATTATACAACATAAGTTTTACACACCCATTTATTTACAAAATAGTAGTTAATACAATACTGAAATGTCTTAATACAAGTCACTTGATATAATACAAGTCAAAATGATATATTACATATCATTTTCTTCAAGAATCAACTTGCTTTCCTTTACCTTTTAAGAATGATGCATGAATGGAGTGACGACGACGTGTATACTCTTCATTGTCACTTGAAATCAACTTTCTACTCATCCTCATATCTTTTGATTATAAAAAACAAACTTAAAATATGTTATGATGGATAATAATTATATTATAATATTGAATTCAACACAACAATTTATGCATATCAAAAAATTTAAAACTAAATAAAACTTTACCTTATAAGTCGATCATCCAAAGCATGTATTTCATTTCTTATTTCATTCCTTACTTCAATCCTTATTTCATTCCTTATTTCTGAGCGTATTTTGGCTCTAAAATCTTCCTTTATTGTAGCCGCCATCTGTGACAACTGAGAAGTGAAGAACTTCGGATCTAATGAAGTAGAAGTATAAGATGTGGAACGATACTGCCCAATAAAAGGTGTAGAAGAACCAATAGAAGACTTTTTTAAGTAATATGAATCCAAACTACCTAAGCCTTAATTTCTTGATAAACTACTCATGTTCCTTTTCATCAAAACTTATTTCCAAAGTTTCTTGTCAAAGGCTGGATGTTCATCGATATTATCATCTCCATATTTTTATTGATACAAGAAATTGTACTTATATTGTATAAATAAACACAAGAAGTTAGTTAGAGATAATATAAGATATAATTATATATTCTTAAAGTAACTTAAATTAAAGCCATGATTACTTACAAGTGCATCCTTCGTACTCAGGGTTATTCAAACATGCTCCAACCCATTAGTATGGGATGTAATTCATCACTCATCTACTGTAGGTTTCCTACACAGTTTAGTGACCTATAACAATTAAAACATATGAATTTAGAAGATATCCAAGATAAATTATGCATTTTTCAAAAATCTTTCAAAAACTACTCTAGGATCGCAAACTACACAAGACTGGTTTATTATAATATAACAAATTTAGAGACATGTAGGAAAGATAAAAAGATGTAGGTATTATAGTATTTTAAATAGTAACTGTTCTACTATCAGATTGTTTTTTATGTCAAGCCATCTTAGTTATTTCTTCACTGGAGGTTTCTATATTTTATTGTCCTCGTTCTTTTATGTCAAATTGTTCTTTAAATTATACATGGATTTTCAAGTTGAAATATAAACAAGGTCTCTAAAGTAAATTAATATAAAAATATCTTTACCAACTCAGCTCGAAGGTCGTTGCCGCTTCTTGATCCGCTTGTAGAGTGAATTTTTTGCTTTCCACAATTGGACTTCCTAGCTGTGGATCTTTTTCAGAACTCTGCATCTGTGGAAAAAAGATCACAAAGAACATTTCATCTAGTTTTAACATTAATTAATAATATATATATTAATTTCCAAATATACAATAATAAATAGAATTCAATTAAATATAAACATTAATTACCTCTCTAGTGTACATCAATGCAAAGCAAATGCCTTGGTTACCTGATAATCATCATGAGGCGTAGGACATTTTGTCAATGCATCTATCTGTACCCTATAATAAATATCGTTCATTCTTTTCTTAATTAGTTTTGTAAAAGGCACACGATAATCCTCCTTAGTACATCCAAGTGAAAGTGTAAACTTGTTCTGTATAAATCCATCATTATTATTAATTTAATATACTAATTGTTTAAATTAAAGATAAACATAAAAATTTCTTATTACTAATAGCACATCAAACATTCTTTCATTCTCATCTGAATACAAATGCGACCACCGGTACTCGATGGTCGAAGCATAAGATCTAAAAAAATTTGTGATCTCTAACGATATCCTATTACTATTCTTGAAATTACTACAAATAAATCAGGTTAAGTACAGGAAAAAAAGTATTTCATGTTCACTAACATCAAATTAGAAAAAAAAGTTAACTATATGACTCAAGCTCCAAAAGAGGTCGTGGTCCATAAGAAACTTCAGCATAACTTCTTTGTTGTTCTTGTTATTTATCAATAAAATTAAACATTTGTCAATAATTATATTTAATATAAAGACTTAAAAACTAAAATTATATTTGCCAGTAATTATATTTGTCAGTAATTAAAAACTATGACAATAGTAATGGCAGGCCCAACCTGTCTGTGGATTGAAGTATTTTGCTCCACTTGTGCTTTGAATAGTGTTCTTGTGTCCATTATGTCTGATAGAGACATGAGATTTACCTCAAGATTCTGGAGGATTCTGCAGAAAGCTTTCAGCACAGTGCTCAACTACAGTATAGCATTCCATCCTTAGTAAACTAGTCATACAGAAAGGACCATCCAGACGTTATGCTTAGAGCATGTATCCTGAATCTACAAGGGAGTTGGGAGGACCATCTATCATTGACCGAGTTGCCTACAACAACATCTATCATTCGAGCATAGGAATGACGTCGTACGAAGCATTGTCTGGTAGGCCATGCAGATAGGCCGTTTGCTGAAGTGAAGTGGGTGAACGTCAGTTGCTTGGTCCTGAGATTGTGTAGCTGCATGTGGACAAGGTAGATTTGAACATCAGTTGCTTGGTCCTGAGATTGTGCAGCTATATGTGGACAAGGTAGATTTGATCCATTATAGGCTAGTGGCACCAACCAAGGGCGTGTTGAGATTCGAGAAGTGTGGGAAGTTAAGTCACCGCTACAATGGCCCGTACTAGATCACGCAGAGGGTTGTGAGGTTGCTTATAAACTTGATCTACTACCAGAATTGTCGTCTGTGCACAACATATTCCATGTCTTCATGCTAAGAAAGTGTTGACTGATGCATCACAAGTGGTTGCAGTTCAACTGAAGGTGCTTCAAGAGGATTTGTCCTTTGTAGAAGATGTTATCTAGAACATCGACTGAAAAGAGTAGGTGTTGTGGAACAAGGTGATTTCGCTTATTCTTGTGCAATGGTGGCGTCATGGAGCCGAGGAGGCCACGTGGAAGCATGAGGATGCCATCTTAGCCTAGTACTTGTACCTTTTCGCCTACCACTGATTTCAAGGGTGAAATCCTTTTGTAAGGTGGTTAGAATGTAACACTTGGAAATTCATTTAATTGTAAATATACATTTTTAATGAATTTAATTATGGATGGATGTTACTAGTGCAAGGCTATTTCAGTAATTCTGTGGTTTTGTGCTTGGGTCCCACTGTTTAGCCTATTCTGTGCCTTGCCTTTTTTTGGAGGCACTATGCTCTTGTCCCTGTGTGTGTGTGGATGTTCAGGTGAGGATGGTTAGTTGGCCTGTGCTGTGTGCTGGTTGGTACTAGGACGACGTGTAGCTACGCTTGCATGTTGAGTGACACCGAACTACGCATGCTTGTAACTGACACCGAACTACGCATATTTAAGAGTAAGACAGGTTGAGCTTCCCCACCATGCCACTTCTTCCTTGTTCTTCTTCATCACACCTCCTTTTCTACCTCCATGCGCACCATTTCCCCCTCCTTCCCTTCCCTTCAACCTCACCTTCTCCCACTCCTCATTCCCCTCTCTCCCTTTCCTCCTCCTTCCCTAGTTCTTCTTGTTCTCCCCCTTCCACTTTTGTGTGCCAGAGAGACTAAGTGAGAGCGAGAGAGCAGAGCAGCGGAAGCTTGGGCCGACCAGAGGATCTCTAGGTCATTGTCTCCAGGGCGTGGTGAGCTCATGTGGACAGATGGAGGTCAAGGTGGTCGTCTAAGAGCTCATGATTAGCTGGAGGTTTGTCGACGGTTGTGAGGTACAGTAACGCCTTGAACCCGGGCATGCTACCAAACAACAGCATCACAAGCCTGATTACACAAATTACAGAACAAAAGGACTGTAACTAAGGCTCACCTCTAGGATCTCGATGCGTGGCTAGAAACTCCGATTCCCGCACCGGAAACTGGTTGCACGCGGCTTGCACCTGAAAACACACAACACGTGTGAGTGACATCTAAGTCACCCCGTACGCGCCCCCAAAACACCCAACTACAAGCAAACACGATAAAACCAAAGAAAACCTGTTTCTTATCATTGTAAAACTTGGTTTTATTCCTGAAAAATCACTTTCTTTATTAAACAACACTTGGGACTCATTCCCAAAAACCAATTCTTTTCTTTACAAAATCATCACTTGGGACCTCAATCCCAAGCTAGGCTTTTTCAAAAGCCACAACCTTTTCCTTTCTCAAAACATGTGGAAATTTTATCAAAACCACTTTCAAAACCCTTTTAGGAA
>JAMKQA010078612.1:0-21923 GCA_024699735.1 Posidonia australis | reverse complement strand
TCCGAAATACATATAAGCTACAAAAAGACTTTAAACTTGCATATTAATCCAATCACATGAATATTACATATATGTGAATAATATGCCTTGGTAAATGATTTTTATACTTAGTACTTGAGTATCTCATATCTTCTTAAGTGATTATTAACCAATAATCATATGTCATTTGTTATCATCAAAATATACTTTATAGATTTTTCAACACTTCGTGTAGAGAAAACTGTCAAAAAATCGGTATACCGTTCATTTTCGGTATGCCGATTTAGTAATTTTCTGTAGATACCATTGGTATTTCGAAAAGTCACAAAGTGTAAATTTTTTATATTATATCTGAAAGTTTGCATATTCCTAATTCCCTTCTGATGTTAATGAATTGCAATTCATCCAAGGGTTTAGTAAAAATATTTGCTAGTTGTTTAGTTGTAGAAATAAATTCTAATTTTATGTTATTTTTAAGTACATTATCTCTTAAGAAACGATGTCTAATTTCAATGTGCTTAGTTCTTGAGTGATGAATTGGATTTTTAGATAAATTAATGACACTTGTATTATCACAATATATTGAGGTTGTTGATAAGTTTAGTCCAAAATCTTTTAATGTTTGTTTCATCTAAAGAATTTGAACACAACAACATCCAACTGCAATGTATTTGGCCTCGGTTGTTGAAAATGTCACGCTATTTTGTTTCTTACTAAACCAAGAGACCAAAGAATGTCTAAAAAAATGACATGTTCTGCTGGTGCTCTTTCTATCAATCCTACATCCAACATAATTTGCATCACTACATCCTACTAGGTCCAAGCTAGTCTTGCAAGGGTAGAATAACCCATATCCTATAGATCATCGTAGAAATCTTAGTATTCTCTTGACTGCGGTTAGATGTAATTCCATTGGAGAGACTTGGAATCTAGCACATAGACATACACTAAACATTATGTTTGACCTACTAACGGTTAAGTACAACAAAGATCTTATCATTCTTCTATATAATTTTTGATCTACTTTTTGTCCAACTTCATCATTTTCTAATCTAGTGGATGTACTTATAGGGGTTTAACTATTTTTGCTATTCACCATCTCAAATTTTTTTAATAATTCATTAGTATATTTCTCTTGATTTATAAATATTCCTTTTTTAGTTTGTTTTATTTGAAACCCTAGAAAGAATGATAAATCACCTATCATACTCATCTCAAATTCTTTTTGCATGATGTTTGAAAATTCATTGCATAATTTTTCATTTGTAGATCCAAAAATTATATCTACAATCTACATAGATCTGGACTATTAATAGATCCTTTTTTACTTGCTTTGTGAATAAGGTTGTGTTTATTGCACCAACTATAAAATCATTATCAATCAAGTATTTTCTTAATCTTTCGTACCAAGCCCTTGGTGCTTGTTTTAATTCATAGAGTGTTTTATTCAACCAATAAACATGATCTGGATAGGTCTCACTTTCAAATCCTGGAGGTTGCTTAACATAGACCTCTTCTTCTACAAATCCATTTAAGAATGCACTCTTGACATCCATTTGGAACAACTTAAAACCTACATGACTAGCATAGGTTAAAAGCATTCTAATTGATTCTAATCTAGCTAAGGAGCATATGTTTCATCGAAATCTATTCTCTTCTCCGGATTGTATCCTTGTGCCACTAATCTTGCCTTATTTCTAACTACATTTCCAAATTCATCTAGTTTATTTCTAAATACCCATTTAGTTCCAATTATTTAGTGATTTTCTAGTATTGGGACTAATTTCCAAACATTGTTTCTTTCAAATTGATATAATTCCTCATGCATGACATTAATCCAAAATTCATTGCTACAGGCATCATTTGCATTTTTTGGTTCAATAGATGATACAAGGGCATAAGTTACACAACCATGATCAAGATTAGATCGTGTTTGGATTCCTTTGGATAATTCACCGATGTTGAGTTCCTTGGGATGTCCACACACATATTGCCAATCCGTATGACTAGGCTGTTCATCTTTAAGTTTTACTTCCTTATTTAGGTTTTCCAATGTGTTTTCATGTATTTCTTGATCATCATCAATATCTATATTTATTGTATTAGTTTCATTATTTTCTTCAAAGTTCCATCTAAAGCAAGTTGTATTAAATCCATCTAAAGCAAAACATTTTCAATTGAAGGATTTTGAGAGTTACCTACATTTTCAATTCCCACTATCTTTCCTTTTGCATTATCACCAAATGTGATGACTCCGTCTTCTTTGGTGCTCAATGTATAGAGGAGCCTATGATCTCCTGTCATATGGCGGGAGCATCCACTGTCAAGAATCCACTTGGAGTTCGTGATTTTCCTGCATCATAGGATGCAAGGAAGGTCTTAGGTACCCACATCATTTTTGGTTTCCTTTTTATTTTATTAATTTTAGTTTGATTTTTTTCAACCCACTTTGACTGTCTTTTTACAACAAAGATGTACTTTTCATTTGTAGTTGCCCTTATAAATCCATTTTCATAGGGAGTGTCATTAAATTTAGAATACCTAATTCCATGTTTGTTAAGAGAATGTCTTTGACTTAAGAGATTTTATCTAGGTTTTTCTTCCCTTTTGTAAATTTTGTTACATTATTAAGTAAGTCATTGCTGTTGATTTCCAATGTGGTAATATATTTTCCTAAATTTTATATGTTATATTTCATATGATTAATTTCTTGCTTTAGTTTAATGTTTTTCTGATTTAGTTCATTATTTTCATCAGGCAAGATTTTGGTAAGTTTTTCAATGTTTTGATTTTGGCTTTTGTTTTTGGCTTTTAGAGTTTTGTATTTTTCATATAGTTTATTAAAAGCCTCGAGGAGTTCCTCCATGTTGATGTCCTCCATGTTGGTTTTTTCATTTTCTGAGGTAGAGTCCTCATCACAGGATGAGTCACTTTCATTCCATGTGGCTTTGAGGACGTTTTTCATGATTGACCTTTCATTTTTTTATTTTTTTTTCATTCTTAGGAGAGAACTCCTCGAGGCTTTTAATAAACTATATGGAAAATACAAAACTCTAAAAGCCAAAAACAAAAGCCAAAATCAAAACATTGAAAAACTTACCAAAATCTTGCCTGATGAAAATAATGAACTAAATCAGAAAAACATTAAACTAAAGCAAGAAATTAATCATATGAAATATAACATATAAAATTTAGGAAAATATATTACCACATTGGAAATCAACAGCAATGACTTACTTAATAATGTAACAAAATTTACAAAAGGGAAGAAAAACCTAGATAAAATCTCTTAAGTCAAAGTATACAAAATCGCTACCTTAATCGCTATTATCAACAACTACTACTTGAGTCAGAATCAATTGCTCACGCCACCACAATCACCACTCATGCTTCCACTACTCTTTCTCACCCATGATAGAGACCTCCGGGGTTTATCACCAACACTCCACCAAATCCTTCCAGAGATTTTGCATCTCTTCTCTTTCTCTCTCCATCAATGAGAATGATGGCAGCGGAGACAGTGTAACACCGCAGACACAGAATGTACTCCTGCTTTCCTCTGACCAGTGTAAAAATCGGAGTATGGACAGTAGTCTTCAATGGTATTGGGCAAATCAGAAGCTGTTCCTCTTTAAACAGACAAAACCCACAAACCTCAAAGAGATGGTCCTTGGAGGACCACAATGAGGCCCATGCACCATACAAAAGGCTCATATCTTCAGCAGCTTCCTGTTTGCCACATTAGAAATGAAGACTGACATTTCTATACAAAAATACGTCAAAATGAAAATGCCACAAATTTCAAACATGACTTCTCATCATTTCCGTACTCAGATCCGAATCCACCTAGATAAATTCAGTGATACTGAGCAAAAAAGTACTCAGTATTGCCTTTTAAGGAAAAGAAACATTAACTGTTTATTTTCAGATTTGTTTTCTAAGGGAAGCAACTACCATTTTACTAGTAATACTACCACGAAAAGCTCAACACATAGCCAACAATAAAGACCCTGGAGAAAATGACTCCAGCACTGATGACAATTCCTTATTTATAGTTCACATCAAAAACCTCATCCTTCCATTCTCTCAGTTTTTTTTTGAGCGGTACCATTCTCAGTTTTAACAAGTAATGTTTAGGAATGACGAAATTCTCAAATATTGCATTGGAAATGTATTTAACCTGCACGATTTTTATTGTGAAGAACATTTATACAGTTTTTATTATGATAAGCAAGACATTTTAATTGGTGCAGGAATTGCCAGATTGGTGCACACTAGAGTAACATAATTTACAGAAAGTAAGCCAATAAAAATTTGGAAATGGGTATGGACTATGAAGAAGACACTAATGCAGGATGGTAATACTGTGTTCCTCTGTTTAACTTAACACGTGCCCATTTTGCTTTCAATCATTATGATTTAAAAGTGTAGTAGATTCTCCAGCATATGACATTGTCTATGGCTGGAACTCCGGGAAGTAGCTTTGCTGAACAAGGATATGATTTTCAATTCAGTCCACAAATTTCTGTGTTTGCAATCGCAAAGCAGTAGTTGTCATGGAAAGATCAGCAATCACTGTGGCATAGGAAAGAACTTGCTCTTGTCACAGAAAGCTTGTGCCTACAGTTAAGTCATTCATGTTGGAGAGTATCTGTGCTCTTGTAGTTCCGATCTGATGAGCAATATCCAGTTGTTCCTCCAATGGAAGCATCTCATAACTGTAGAAGCCATGTGATAAGAAGATTATGGTCAGGCAACATCATGAAACATGCATGTTTGAAACTGAAAAACTAATTAGCCAGACTGAGCTTTCCATCAATTAGATGATGTTCAGTATTTCAGCTTAGGACATAAAGGAGACATAAGGTCCGTTTGGTAGATCTTCAATTTCTGAATCCAAGTATAAAAGTTAATTTTTGTTTAAAAGTTGTCATATCTTAGTTTCTGAAAATATAAAGGAATTATTGTTCTAAAAGTTACATATTTCTGAGAAATTGATAGTACTTGATGGAACTGTTGGACTATTATAACTTTTAAGAAGAAGTTATGTGTTCAAAAATTGTCCAAAAGTTCTACCAAATGGACCGTAGAATGATAAATTACACTGAACTAAAGATAGCCTTCCTAACCATGATGTGAAAAGTAGACGTAAAGACTGAAAACATTAAATTATGAAGTTAAAGATAAAAAGTAGAGATGATAAAAGCACCAAATAGCTGATCAGTGTCATAGAGTTAAAAGGTCAAAAGCCATACATGGGGCTTCATAATTGTACTTGTAGATCTAGACCGATTTGAGAATTGACCCTTTTTCTTTGGCAAAAGTAGATCCACAAGAACTACAAAAGACCCCTTTTCATTTCTACGTTTCGGAAGGCTTACGTACTAAAACTTGAAATATGCTTTTACAGAAAACCCCATTGGGAAACAAAATTTGAGGAAAGTAGATTTTCAACATCTGAAGACCGGTAAGTATAAAACAGATGTACACAATGCTAGCATCTGAATTATTTTTTTAGGAAAACTAAGAAGTACATGCCCAACATAGTTGTGTCAACCATACAAGATGGGGAATGATAAAAGTGATCCCTTCTTCGTGTATAGAGAGAGAAGCTTGAAAATTTAACAGTGTCTACTGAATTTCACGAGAAAATGTAGATAAGGACCACTTACTGGCAGAGCAGCTCAAAATCCACTATGTTGTCAGGGCCTGGGCGATGTGCCTTCCCACTGGAGCGGAACTGTCTGAAAGCTCTAGGGTTCAGACCACATGCATGAGGAACAGCATCAACCAACTTCCTCTGAAGGGTCTGAAGTCTGCGAAATGTGAGCTCATCAAGTGGTGCTATGCACCCAACACTCCCATCAAGTGTGCCAAACAAAAGAGCGAATCGGTTAGTTTTCTCAGTGGCTGGACTTGTTCGATCTGAGGAAACAGGGAGCATTTGCAGTCGCATGAACTTTGTAACATGTGCTCCAGCATGAAATTCAGCCCTAGTCAGTAGCTTCTGCCCCTTCCAACTTTCAGACATTTTTGGTGCATAATAGAGTATCTGCATTCATCCAGACAATTTGGATCCAACTAAGCAAAACTAAAACATGATTGATCAAATAGATAATACATCATCCTTCAATTTTTGATCCTCAAAAGCTTCACTCTCTTAACCCATTTGGTCGAAGAATGGAACAGAATATCTTGGTCTTGGTATTAAAAAGGGTTTGTGCTGATGATAGACCAGCTTTTTGGTAAAATGACCTGGATTTACATACTCTATGATGAGAACAGATGCATCCCTAATATTAAAAATACTCTCACCTCAACTCATACAATTTTTTGGCAGGACATCAAGAGACTAGCAAGTTGAGTTTATTCTATTCCAGATAAAGTATCAATGAGAAAATTACTTAAAGAAAATATGCTAGGAAATTTCCAGATTCAAAACCGAAGAATTGGAAGAAGT
This sequence comes from Posidonia australis, assembly GCA_024699735.1. Taxonomy (NCBI): domain Eukaryota; kingdom Viridiplantae; phylum Streptophyta; class Magnoliopsida; order Alismatales; family Posidoniaceae; genus Posidonia; species Posidonia australis. The sequence goes on along the minus strand of JAMKQA010078612.1, from coordinate 15,484 downwards.
CCAGTTATAATGAGAATATCCAACCTTTTAATTGCAGATACTACCTGCTTGCACATTGCGATGGACCACCATCAAACAGAAGTATGCTATGTATCACACTTCAAAGCTTGCTTTTGGCTATTTGGGCTCAGGTGGAGGTAAAACTGAAAACACAGAGGTCGAAGTCTAGGCCTTCAGGGAACTGGTGCTCCTAGTTCTTGTGAGGGGTGAGCAATGCTCTAGGATATTTCTATCCTGTGACTGCAGAAAATCAAGTTAATGCTGCACACTGTAAGAATAACCTGATCACTGACAATGACTCTGACCTGGATTCTAGAATTGCTTACTATCTTGTAATTTTAGAAAATCAAGTTGGTCCTGCACTCTGTAGTATCCTGAAGGCTACAAAAACTCATTTAGCTATAAATTTCCTGACTGGATAGTTGAATATGTCCATGAATCCCAAACGGAACATAGCAGAAGCTCTTACAATGTACTATACACACTCTCATCTATCAAAGATAGCAAGGAAGGATATTCCAGTGCATTTAGATTTACATGTCCTTGTTGAAATATGGATATCAATTGGTAGAGAAATCTTTCTATATATAACCACAAGTCTAGTTCTCATTTTTCCGATGTGAAATTACTCCAACACTCGCCTTCACTTGTGGACTCTTTTAAATCCAATGAGTGTCTCTTATGAACATGGATGAATGTGCATGAACTAGAGTCCATTTGAGCTTCTTGTGACTCATGTTGAAATATAGACATCCAATTCAAAATTAATTGACAATGAGTGAAGAAAAAAAAAAACCTAGATTGAGAATGTTAAATCCAAGTTCAGTCCTCACATTTTTCAATGTGAGATTATTTCGAAAGTCCTTTTGAATTTTGCCCAGCTTCCAGCAAGAAAAAAAAAATTCAGTTGTAACTGAAAGCACTGGGAGTAGTCCTTTAACAAACATAAGGGTTCACATAATGCCTAAACTTTAGAATTGTAGTAACATCTGATTGAGAAAAGGCATCACAAACTCTTCGTTATTAAGAGAACCTGAATCAGACATTACAAATGTTACAGCATTGCCACATTAATAATTAGTATAAACCAATAATCATTTCCTGTAATGAATATGATTGAACTTCAGCTTCCAACTAACTAGGTATTCTACATACTAATGAAAATTATATACATATCGAGAACATAGAGAAAAGACAACTTTATAAAAGTATCTAGATATGTAGTTTTTCAACACCTGACTTTTCACATGTCATCCACAAAGGGAATGTTAGAAGTTACTGTCACTAACCTGAATATTCTTCTGATCATCTGACACCACAAGGCTCAGAGTGCTCCCATCAATCAAGAATTCTGTAGCATAACAATCAAGAGATCCAAAATCTTTGGCCAGTAAGTTCAACTGAGCACCTTGTTCTTTCCAATTGAGAAAATATATGCTTTTGTGAATGTCACCTAACAAGATGAAATTCTTTACCTGAAATTAATTCAAGGACATATTATGTTACAATTGCTTGTTCTAGAAATCTTAAGAAAGTATTTGATAGTGAAAACAGAAACACACAGCATCTAATAAGTCTTGTAATAACAGTTTGGGTCTAACTTGTATTTAGTTAAGCCATTTATTCCTGTTTAAAATCGCTACCTCTTTAACAAAGTACAAATAGAAAACAATGGCAACAACAACAACCATGTTTAATCCCACTATGTGGGATCAGCAACATGAATCCAACCATGTGTGTATGTCAAGAATTGAAGGTTTTGACATTTCCTCATGGTGAAGTGGCTCAAGAATCTAGATGTTAAGGGAGGAGGTGAGGATGGGATGGCCTTGCCACAGAAGATAATTCTAGGACAGTCGAATAAGGGAAAGTTGGTTGCAAGCTTGTGAGACTAAAAGAAGAAGAACCCTTTGTGTGGACGGGATTTACAATTTGCTTCTTCCAAAAACGGAAAGCTTAGAGGTTATGGCAAACTAAACACTTCACAGAAAGATATGGCGGTTCCAAAATGCTTCTCCATGCACAACTGGACGTGTCAACTTCGGACTGGGGGGATTTGATGGCTACCCCCATATGTTTCATCTGGCTGTAGTTTATTTTGGTCTTTACAGAGCACTCCAAATTATTGAGAAAAAAATGGTTTTTTAGCAGTGTTGAGAAAAAATGGTTATTGAATATGGACTTCAACAAGGACGGGTAAAGGGGGACTGGGTGGTGTTATGGGAAGATTGCTGGATTAGTACTCCTCTGAAGTTGTCTTTTCCTTCATTATATTGGATTACTGTATCACTATGAGAATTAAGAACCGTTATCAGCAATTAAATGGGGTTTGTGTGGGACTAGCAATGTTGAAGGCAACTCCATGGTGATGAAATTTGTAACCTGTCCTTGGTGATTCGTCTCCTCCATACTAATGATCCTGATTGATTCTAACTCTGAATTGGGCTCATCATTATGGGGTAAGAATGATGTTTTTTCATCAAAATCATATTCAATGTCATTGCAATTTTTTTTCTAATGTCATTGCAAGTTGTGGAGTCAAGATAAAATATACTAGAAATTCTAAAACAAACATGCATATTTAAATGTGGCTAGTTTTGGAGCCTTGGGCACAATCTGAATCCTTTATTGACTGGAGGCAACAATTTTGGAGAGGTGTTCCCAATGCTAATTGATGGACTTGGTCACTCAAAATTAAAACAGCCAAATCTTGAGAGCTTGTGTTGAATTGATACCCACGTTTAGGCATTTAGCACAGAGGGAACCAGATGGGAGCACTATTTGGATGGAATCATTATTATCCTAGTCTGTCTAATTTCGTTTTCACCCTCTGATCATTTTGCTATCCTAATTTGTCTAGTTTTGTTTTCCCCTCCTTCACTTTGTTTGGTTTTTTTTATTTTGCTTCATACTTCAAATCTTAAGGTATGTGACAGTTCTGGAAAAGAAAAACCTTAAGAAATTGTATCTGCATAGTTTGTAAGAATATTATTTTTGAATAATCATAATGATGTCAGCAAAGTTGCAGAGGAGGAAGAGAAGAGTTCACTCCCCCTGCTTCAAACAGCCTTATTGGGGAGAGATGGCTCCTTTCTAGCAATTTTAGCATCGGTCATAAAAGATGGACACCTAGCATAGAGTCAAGCAAACAAGTCTCAGCCTATTTGAATTTTTATCTCTGCCCCTAAACAGTTCATAAGAAAACAAAGAGCTAATGACACTTTGCAGGGTAAAAAATATAATAAATTATACTCAGTAAACATAAAATAAATATGTTAATTGTTTAATACTTAGTAGTTAGATACTGAGACGGGTTAATGGATCTTATAGATCGATATATGCTACATAGTCTATACATATATGTCTTATACACTTTGTTTTCATTTATGCAATTAGATTTTTCTCTCCACATGCTATTAGAACATTAGATTTTTCTTAAGAGCCCTAGAAGACCATCTCTACATCAACCACCATTGCCGACATTGCCAGTGGCCATTGAAAAATCCATCGGAAATTGCAGTGGGTGACCTCTTCTCCTCCGACTCTTCCTTTAGCACCGTTTTGCGTTGAAGTCTCTTTCTTCATTGTCGTTCTGTCAATTGGCTAGGGGGTTGCAAAAACCCTAGCAGTGTGTTGATTTTTGCTAGTATGTAGTAGGCATCCATCGGATTTATTGGATTGTAGTTTGGAGTTGTGATCGTAGAAGAGATCTGTTCATTGTTTGTTGAGTTTGATAGTGTCGTCTTCATCTATCTCCGATCTTTGTATGTTTGTTGGGACCATAGACAAATTAAATGGCCCAAATTATCTCTTATGGTTACAATCCTTCAAAGTATTTCTTGAAGCACAAAATAAGTTGTCTAGTATTGAGGACCCGATTGATACGAGAGACGTAGCTCATGATGCATGGGTGGGTGTAGAAAGATTATTGCGTGAGATTATGGTTGTTGAATGGTATGGAGCCACAAATTAGTTCTAATGTCATATTTCTATCCACCACAAAAGAGAACTAGGACACTCTGCATGAAACATATTCCAATAAAGACAATATACCAAGAGAGTATGAGTTATATGAACAGATCTTCAACTTTCAACAAGGAGATTGCTCACTTAATGAGTACTTTGTAACTCTCAAAGATATGTGAGATGAGTAACAGATTTATTAACCATTGGCTCCAAATATTTAGAAACAAAAGAAGTAGAAAGAAGGGTTTCAATTGGTCAAGTTTTGTTTAGATTACAATCTCAATATACTCTCGTCCATAGCCAATTACTCGATGAGAACTATATTCCAACATTGCATGGTGTGTTTTCGAGACTCTTACAAGTTTCACTACCCTCTAGATAAACCGCCACACCAGTTACAGCACCATAAAGTACTGCAATAACTGCTGGTCATTGTAGCTTCAATGGATGTGGTGGTAAACTTGGTGGATGGTCATTGTAGCTTCACTGTTTATTGTTGTTGAAACAAGCATGGTAAACCAAATAATGTTGTAACTAATGCTATGTCAAATTCTCCATAGGACTTTGTAGATGTGGCTTTGTTAACACATGTGGAATTTGAAAGACTCCAATTATTTGCCTCTACTGCTGCCACATTTTCTCCTATAGCTGTTGTTGCACATATGACAACCAACATGGCCTCCAATTCATCCTAATAGATTAGATGCATCTTCCCTTATGACAAGTAATCAATCTTCATTTTGCTTACTTGATACCCCTTGTATTCATCCACTTGTTATTATTGCAAATGATTTTAGATCTCCTATATTGGTACAAGGATTGTTTATTCCACCACTTAATGTATGAAATTTGTGGAACATACTACTTAGATGCCTCATCTTTTGTTATTCATGCACCATAGTTTAGGTCATCCAACCGTTCAAAAGCTTAAGAAGATTGTATCTATTAGTTCATCAGTGCCATCCCTTCAGTGCGAAGCTTGTCAATTAGGTACACATCATAGGTTGTTTTTCCCTTCTAGAGTTGAGAAACAATGTTCTTCACCATTTGAGTTAGTCCATAGTAATGTTGGGGACAATGTCGGTTTTAGTTTGTATTTGATTTTCGTTATTCCATTATATTTGTGGACAATTATTCTAAAATGACTTAAGAACTATCTTTTCAAAGATATATCTCAAGTTTCTTCATTACTTTAAAATTTTTATAATGAAATAAAATGTCAATTTTCTTCTACTGTTTGTCGCTTTCACACTAGTAATGCCTTAAAATTTGTCTAAAGAATTTACAAATTGTTGTTCTTCTATTGGCATTATACATCAAACATCATGACCTCATACCTTTCAATAAAATGGTGTGACTAAGAGAAAATTACATCATATTTTGGATGTTGCACGTACTTTGATGTTTCATACATATATTCTTTAAAATTATTGGGGTGATTATTTGTGCTTATTATCTTATTAATAGGGTACCCTTTGCTATTATTGATAATTGTATTCCTATTAGTTGCTTGTCTTATGATGTTACCTTATTTAATGTCACTCATATTTATTGTTGTACTTCTTTTGAGCATGTTTTGGGGATAGACTTGGATAAATTATTTCTACATGCGATAAAGTACATATTTTTAGGATTGTTTCCACGTTTAGGTTATTATTGCGATGATCCTATCACTTGAAAACAATATGTGAGTGCTCATGTTACCTTTTTTGAGGATATACCTTATAAGAGTAGTATAACATTTTGCTTTTCCTTTTCCTATATATGTTGTTCCTAGTACATCGACTATTTCCAATACACCATTTGTTTCTAGTGCACTAGTTGTTCATCGTATTTCCTTTGTAGGTTAACTCCAGATGTAGTTGTCAACCACTAGTCTCATATACTCCATCACCTTGAACATCCTATGGAAGTTTTGAAGATCCTTTCATTGCTATCCAAAAAGGAACTAGTGTTTATACACAACAACCTATTTCCAATTATGTTTCTCTGGTTAATGCTTCTTCCTCCATTCGTCAATTTGCCATTGCTTTGTCATCGTTGTCTATTCCCAGAACATACAAAGAGACTAGTGAAAATTCTACCTAATGTCATGCAATGGATGAATAAATGTCCACCCTTACTCCTAGGACATGGGAAGCTAGTAGATCAGCCTATAAAACCAAATATTATTGCTTGTCAATGGGTATTTATAGTAAAATATGATAGAACAATTAACAAATACAAAGCTCGTTTTATTACCAAAGGATATTTTTCTTTGAGACTGTGAAGTGGAAAAGAAAAGAGGAATAATGATTAATTACTATTGGGTCCACATATTACATATATATAGGATTGGTTAAATGGATATTCAATTACCCTATTACATTACCTAATATGTAATACTCTAATAAGTTCAACATTCCTCCTCAAACTGAAGCATATATATCTATCATATTCAGTTTATTACAAAGTAATTCATAAGTCCCCACACTAAGTCCCATAGTAAAAATGTCTACAAACTGGTCAGAAGACTTTGTATATGGAGTAGAGATAATCCTTTGCATCACCATCTCTCGAATATAATAACAATCCACTTTTATATGCTTGGTGTGCTCATAGAAATTGAAATTATTAGCAATGTAGATGGTCGCTTGATTATTACAATACATGGACATAGGTATGTCAACCGAAAAATCCAAGTCTGTCCAGAGAGAGTGAAGCAACATTATCTCACAAGCAGTTGGAGTCATAGATCTATATTCAGATTCAACACTGGATCTAAAGACAATATTCTACTTTTTACTGCGCCGTGTAACTAAATTCCTTCCAACATAAGTACAATATCCTGAAGTAGACTTTTGATCTTCTCTATCTCCTACATAGTCAAAATCTGAATAGACTTTAATGTACAAATGACCATTTTTCTTATAAACCAATCCTTTGCTGGAAGCCTACTTAATGTAAGACAACACTCGTAAGACTTCCAGCTAAGATACTGTCCTTGGTTTCTACACAAACTGACTAAGAACTCCAACAATGTAAGTAATCTTAGGACGTGTAATTGTCAAATAGATCAATATCTCAATCGCCTGTACCTACTAGTATCCTTTAACAGGGGTAAAAAGCTATCTTAAAATTCTAAGCTCTGATCAACTAGGATGGTCTTTGACTTACACCCCAAGAGTCTTATTTCTTGTAGTAGATCTAATACATATTTTCTCTGTAATAATGCCATTCTGTCTCTGATATACGCAAACTCAATACCTAATAAATACTTGGGTCTGTCCATGTCATTAGTAACAAAATATTTCTGTAAATGATCATTCATCCTTTGAATGCTTGTAACATTACTATCAGTTACCAAAAGTCATCTACATACATAATTAATATCACACAATCACTATCTATACGATTGTAAAAAACAGAATGATCAATAACACAACGTCGAAAACCACAAACAGTAATAATACTACTGAACTTCTCAAACCACGTTTGTGGATTTTGTTCGGGTCTTAGATAGATTTCTTGAGAAGACACACCTGATTCTCTTCCTGAATAACATATCAAGGAGATTACTCCATATGCATCTGCTTTGCAAGATCATCATACAGGAAGACATTCGTCACATCTAGTCGATAAAACTCCTAAGACTTGTTGATAGCAATGGAAAGAATGACTCTGATGGAATTTAATCTAACAACAAGAGAAAAGGTCATAGAATAATCATTGCCATATTCCTGTGTGAAGCCTTGAACTACTGGACGTGCTTTGTACCTGTCCACCATACCATCAGATTTGTACTTAATAATAAACACCCATCTACAAGTAACAACATTAGTTCTTTCTGGCCTAGGAATCAATCTCCACATCTTACGAGACATAAGAGCCTGCATTTCTTCATCCATGACTGTCTTCCACTGTGGTAGTAAAATTGCCTCATGGTAGTTCCTAGAAATTAACTGAACAAGACAAATTTACGAAAAGTAGGGCGAAGACAATCATAACTAATACAATAAGAAATAGGATGTGCAGTGAAGAAACATGTACATTTCTGAATAACAATGGACAAATGAAGATCTGTGGGTGACAACCTGTAGATAATAAATAAGTAGTGGCTGTGAGGAGACGTGGTTGCCGTCGGTATACGTGTAAAGAATCAGATACTCCTTTTCCTATAATATGTGCATCATTAACATTAATACCACCTGACTCAACAATACAGGGTAAAAATATACTTTCAGACGATGACGGGACATTGTTAAAGAAACTGATTTTTAAAGAATGTAACATCAACAGAGACAATGTATTTCTTGATAGCAGAAATGTAACAGCTATAGCCTCTCTGAGTACGCAAATATCTCAAGAACACACAATGAATTGACCTTAGAACAAGTTTATTCAAGTTTTAGGTTAAATCCTGAACAAAGGCAACACAACCAAATACCTATAGAATGAGAGGAAAGAACTCTACATCAGTATGTAGCCTCCAAAATGATATCTTTCCCTAAGTGGGATAGATACATAGAATTGATAAGGTAGGAAACTATTAGAACAACATCAGATCAGAGATACTTAGAAACATGCATTTCAATTATGAGTAACCGGACAACATTAAGCATATAACAATGTTTACGTTTAGCCACACTATTTTACTGAGATGTATGTGGATAAGAGGTTTGATGTATAACCCCTAGAGATTCATAATAATGGCGAAGCCCTCTTTGAGTAGATTCTAATGCATTATTAGTGCGAAATTTTTTAAGACAAATAGAATATTGATTTATTATTTTTATTTTTGATAGCAACAAGTACATTGATTCTAACTTTCAATACACTTAAGATATATGTAAAAAATCATCAATAAAGACAATGTAATATCTATAATTAGATACAAAAGATGTTCAGATCGAACCCCAAACATCACAATGAATCAACTCAATAGGACTTTTACTTCAAATCAAACGAAGACAACAAAAGATAACACGATGGTGCGTACCTAACTCACAAGACGCACATTGAAAAGACAAAACAGATATCTAAAGAAGAACTTGCTATAGTTTTTGATGAAGAGGATGACCTAAGCGACGATGCTTTATGATAGATGGTTTAACACTAGACACCAAGGATGTAAATCCCCGAGGTATCTCATCTTTGACAAGTAGGTAGACACTTGATTCACAAACCCAATCAATTCTTTTCCCCATTTGAAGGCCCTGAAAGGTACAATGAAAAGGAAAGAAGCTTACAAAGTAACTAATATGTTTGATAATAAAACTAATTGATAAAAAGTTAACAGGAAATTCAAGTACATAAAGAATTTTATCTAATGTTAATTGAGACGTAGTACGAAGAGTGGTCTAAAAATTACTACACTTTGAGCAAATATGGGTTCCATACTATTTACCAATCAAGAAACAATCACAGAGTCATCTGTAAACCAATCTTCATAAATATTGTCCTTTGTATCAGAAAAAGGCTGAGTCAAATGTTTAAGCTTACGATGAACAGTAAGAAACGTTTCAAAACTTTGTGCAAACAGTAGGTAGTTCTTTTCATCAAGTTTTTAGGAAGTCCCATTGAGGTTTTTAATAAGAGATTTCTTTTAAGTCATGCTGATTTTGAAGAAATAGATCTAAACAGTGCTGTCCAGATTCAACACAGTGACGAAATATCCTCAATTAGACAGTAGAGGAGTCTAAGAACCTATGGAAGGCAGTACATCCCGTGGACAATACAAAATCACCCTCAGTAGTAGTAGAAAAGCCCATATAAGCCCGTTACATGAACCGCATAAGAGTAAGAGCCACCAATGCAGTCATCGGCGATAAAACGACCTTAGATGGACTGCCAGACAGGCCCTACAACTTGTCTATGGTGACCAGAGGAGGACACCGGTGACTATAGAGGCCAACGTCGAGGAAGGAAGGGCCTGATGACCATGAAGTGGACGGAGGAGCGGTCGGAAGGCCTTGGCGACGGTGGAGGAGAGCTCATAAGGTCCAGGCAGCACCAAAAGAGGGGCTGAAAGGCCCTGGCGACGCCTGCGAAAAGGCTTGGAAGGCCTAACAGCAAGAGAGCAGGGTCTGTGGACCCTCAACGCAGTAGGAGAAGCTTTGGGGAGGCCGATCGGTGCCGACGAGATGATCAGAGAACCTTGTTGGCGTCAGAAAAACTGACTGAGCAGGGAAGGGGGGTTGAGGAAACTTGAGAATTTTTTCCTAAGCTCTAGTACCATGTGAAGTGGAAAAGAAAAGAGGAATAATTGATGGAGTTAGAAATAAAGGAAAAGAAGAAATATCTTATTGCTCATGTGTATGTACATATATATAGGGAGACTATCCTAGATATAAATGGATATCCAATAACCCAAATAACTATAATGACTTAACTACACATGAATTATATCTCTAGCACACTCTCTCAAGCTGGAACATACATATCAACCATACTTAGCTTGTCACATAAAGACTTGAACATCCCAACACTAAGACCCTTGGTGAAAATGTTTGCTAACTACTTCGAATAATGAGTGTAAGGTATAGAAACAACTCCCTTCATCACCATATCTCTCACATTATAACAATCAACCTCAATGTGCGTCGTATGCTCATGAAAGGTTGGATTGTTTGCAATGAATATAGCAGTTTAGTTATCACACCGCATGAATATGTATAGTTCAACATCAAACCTAAGCTGCTCTAAGAGTGATTTGGACCATATCATCTCACAAGCAGTTTAGGTCATGAATCTATAGTCTGCCTCAACATTATACCTAAACTCTACATTCTGCTTCATGCTTCGCCAACTGATAAGATTATGACCTATATAAGTACAAAAACTAGAAGTAGATTTCCTGTTCCTATGATCTCCTGCATATCCTTAGTCGGAATAAGCCATAATCTTTGTGTGGACATTCTTTCTGTATACTAGATCCTTGCTTGGAACACCTTTAAAATAAGACAGAACACGTAAGACTTCAGTCCAGTGTACTCTCCTCGGTTCATACATGAACTTGCTTAATAGATTGACTGCATATGAGATATCAGGCTGAGTCAACTTCCCGATCAACAGTTTGTACTAACTAAGATCCTTTAACAAGTTTGAACTGATATCCTAGAATGCCGGTGTCTGCTCAATCGGAATACACTCTGGTGGACACCCCAGAAAACCTATTTCTTGTAGAAAATCTAGGTCATATTTCCTTTGTGATAGTACCATCTTTTCAGTTACACAAGCAAACTTAATCCCAAGAAAATAACGTGACTTCCGTATATCCTTTGTGACATGGTAGGTTTGGAGATGTTGTTTGATGTCTGCAATGCCCTTCACATTACTGCTTGTCGCCAATATATCATCCACATACACTGCTAGAATAACACATCCACAAGTAGTCCTTCTGTAGAAAACTGAGTGGTCAATGGTACATCTCTGGAACCCCCTAACTAGAATCACTTGATTAAACTTTTCAAACCATGACTGAGGACTCTATTTGAGGCCATAAATTACCTTCTTTAGTCTGCATACACGATCCTCTCCCTAGCAACATAATCTAGAGGTTGCTCCATAAGTACAGACTCGATCAAGTCTCCATATAAGAAGACATTCTTGACGTCTAATTGACATAATTCCCAATAATTGTTGAACTAGAGACAAAATAACCTAGATGGAATTGAGACGGACAACAAGAGAAAAAGCCTCTGCATAGTCAATACCATACGTCTGAGTGAAGCCTCGAGCAACAAATTTGACCTTGTGTCTGTTAAAGCTACCATCTACTTTATACTTGATAGTGTAGACCCATCTGCAAGTGACTACTATAGTCTCAACAGTGCGAGTTACCAACTCCTAAGTGCCATGGTTAGTCAATGCAGCTATCTCCTCATCCATAGCAGCCTGCCGGTGAGGAAAGGATAATGTTTCTTGATAATTCCTAGGAATGGACTTGAAAGAAAGAAATAAGGCAAAACTAAGAGAACGAGGATGAAGACAATCATAGGAAATAAAATGTGAAATGGAATGAGCAGTGAAAGAACGAATACCTTTCCTAAGGATAATAAGAAGATATGAAGGACTGGGAGGCGAATTTACATTTGCAGAGGAGACTAATTTAATTGTGATAGACTCTAGTGGATGCTGACGATGCCGATAGGCCTATAAGGGATGAGTCTGTTTGTTGCACAGTAAAACCACTTTAGGAGTTGACATCCTGTAGCTCAATAATAGAAGGAATGGAAACAAACACAGTGAAGGAAGGATTGTCATCAGAGTAACACAAAGACCCAAAAAAAGTAACATCAATTGATACAAAATATCGTTGAGTAGAAGGATGAAAACAACAATAACCTTTCTGAATTTTAGAATACCCGACAAAAATACACTTGATGAACCTTAGAGACAACTTATCAAATTCAGAAGAGAAACCCTGAACAAAAGCCACACAACCAAAAACTCTAGGAGTTAAATTGAACTAACTTGAGTTGGGTGTCAGACGTCGAAAAGGAACTTCAACCCTTAGAGGAGCAAAAGGCATCCTATTGATGAGGTAAATAACAATAAGCACAACATCAGACCTCAGATACTTTAGAACACGTATATAAAACGTGAGGGTACGAGTTGTTGGGAAACTCACATTAATTTTGATGATAACAATATAGTTGTATTAATAAGCACAGGTGACCATCACAAAAGCCAAAGGAAGAAAGACAAAAAGGGTATGTAAATCTGGACAAATCATGTATTTACAATCATGAGATGTAAAAACGGAATACCGACTCATAACGGTAGACCGTACGAAAAAGGGGTTATAAATTGTCAAGTAAAATCTAATATGAAAAACGACACACCGGGCTTTTTCAGAATACCGAATCAAGAGAAAACGGAACATCACACGGCACACCAAATTACAAAATCAAAGGATGAAGAAAGCAAGAACGGCACACCGGACTTTTTCAGAATACCGAATCAGAAGAAAACGGAACATCACACGGTACACCGGATTTCAAGAAACAAAGGATGAAGAAAGCAAAAACAGCACATCAGAAATTTTTCGGAATTCCGATTCTCCCGACCGTTGCAAATTTCGATCGACCGGTGGATTTTCGACATACCGAATCTACTGTCAGTGGACAAAAGATTTTCTAATCGTTAGACACAATTAGAGTTAAACGTATCACTATAAATCATGGTCCAATAGCACCTGAGAAGATACAACAAGCATACACAGCTATCATACTTCTAATGCACCAAGTTTTGAGCCAAAATCATATTCTTGCATCCTCCGTAGTCATCTTGAGATTTCATTCTCATTGTAGTAAGCTTGACTAGAGTTAGGAGATCACTAGCCTTGTAAAGACTACTGTTGTAATCAAGTTTCTTTGAGTTCCTCTCCGGGTAGGAAAAGGGAATTGCTGGTTGAAGCACAAGTAAGGTAAATTACTTCTTGTAATTTGTTGATATTAAATAAGAAAGGGTAAATCTCAAGTGGGGAACTTGAAGAGTGGACTAGGACGAGGTTGGCTGAACCACTATAAATCTCTGAGTACTTATTGTTGCTATATTGTGTGATTGCTTCTTATCAATTTTGTTATTTGCTCATCGTAAGTTAAAATTTAACGAAAACCAGGGATTCTCTATTCACCCCTCCTAAAGAAGCCTTAGTATCCAACACGAATAACATCTAATATGTGTCTACCCTTTTGTTCTGTGACCCTATTTTATTGTAAGGTGTGAGGACACAAAGTCTAATGTATAATTCCTAATAAAGCATCTTGGACTCGATAAATTCAAGAGCACTGTTAGTACGTAAATATTTTGGAGTAATATCACATTGATTTTTTATTTCAGTTAGAAAAGTTTTAAGTACATCATAAATATCACCACAATATTCGAACAAATATACTCAATATACTTTCGAAAAATCATCAATAAAAACTATATAATATCTATGACCCGACACTGATGGAACTCTAGTAGAACTCTAGACATCATAATGGACTAACTTAAACATAATAGGATTCGACACAAGACGTTAATATCTAAATGAAACATTGTGGTGCTTACCTAACTAACATGACTTACAATCAAAACACGAGACAGAACAACATGGTAAGGTTTGCTGAAGTTTCTAGTGAGACGGAGGACCTAATCGGTAGTGTCACAAGGATGACGATTTAGATGTGGATACTACAGACGCTAATCCTCAAGATATATCATCACCAACAAGCAGGTACACACCATTCTCTCGCTCACGGTCCAAACTAATCCTCCTTCCCATTTGCAAATTCTAAAAGGTACAGTAAAAAAGAAAAAAGGTGACATAACAATGTAATTGTTTAGTAATTGCACTAAATGACAACAAATTAACAAGAAATTTTTAAGAAACAGTTGTGAAGAGGCTTGCACAACTCCTTCATATGAAACAGGACAAGTTCAACCATCAACAATTACCACAGATCGAATATCAGACAATTGAGATAAGCGAGTAAATAAACTTCGTATACTTGACATATGTGAGGAAGCATCGTAATCAGTAATCCAGGAGGTATCCTTTGATGCAAGGAAGACACTAGTACCTGAGGAGGTAGCTTGAGTAGCAGTAGCGACGAAGTCAGTGACCTTTAGTTGTTGGAGTCGCTCATAGTCAACCTGAGATATGGTGAAAGTTTACCCGTCGCTGGTTGAAGCCACAAGTGAAGACTTCGTAGTGACATGTGTCACCTGTGGTCTGCCAATCAGATCCCAAAATCTATCCACTTGACGTCCCAATCGTCCACAGTGAGTGCATTTTGGACACCCACTTTTGTCAAGGTGACCACGACCACCATCTCGAGAACCACCATGACCACATCCTTTAATAGCAGCCATCGTTGAAGACTCTGGAGTTGAAGTAGTGGTGCCGGTGGAGACTTGTAATGCCATGAAGAATGCATGCTGTAAGTCTGGAACATTGTATGCACCCAAAATTTGTCCTCAAATTTGTAAGCTAAAATCAGAATTCAGGCTGAAAAGATAAATGACCACCAAAAGCTCTTCACGATATTTCTTCATCTAGTTGGCATCATCGGTAAAAGGCTGATATATCTTAAGCTCATCAAATAATACATGTAAGGGTGTGAAGTACTCCTATATAGATCGATCTCCTTAAGGAAAGGTGAATAATTGCTTATAAACCTTGAAAACCAAGAGATGTTCTTCTCATGTCCATAAGTGAGTTTCCATATATCCCAGATTTCCTTGATCACTCTCAATAACATAACACCACGTGTAATAGAAGGCTCCATACTATTCTCGAGTTATGTCACAATAGCTGCATCATCTGCACACCAATCTTCATATGCAACATCTTTGCTATTCGAAGGAGGATGTGTGAGATGTTTCAATTTTCGATGTGTAGTGATGAAGGTTTCAAAACTTTGTAACCAGAGAAGATAGTTTGAACCATTTAATTTTTCAAAAGTACCACTAAGATGCTTAATCAAAGATTCCCAAGAAGCCATATTAGACGTAAATGAAAAACAACAGATATATGATTTGAGAG
>JAMKQA010078611.1:0-22100 GCA_024699735.1 Posidonia australis | reverse complement strand
GGTTTTTATTTGACTAACTAGTGTTTTTATTAGATTTTTAAATGGATTTGATCAGATTTTATTTAATTAGGGTTTTATGGGATTTTGGGTGGATTTTAATTGGATTTTGTGGTTTAAGGGTTTTATTTGTTAAATTAGGGTTTTATTGGATTTTTAAGTGGATTGTGACTGGATTAAGTGGGCTTAGGTTGATTTGTTGGATTTCAGGTTTAATTGGGTCAGGTGGGTTATTGTGGGTCTGATTAGGCTTATGTAGGCTAGGGTTTTGGTGGTCGCAACCAGAGCATCATCTGGAGGAGCCTACTACCAAGTGACTTCAAAATCGGGGTGTCCACACTAACTAATGTCATTCCAGGTCTTAATGGTGGTCATATCCAAAGATGTGAACCACTTTAAAGCTGGACTATGAGGCTCTTTTGGAAAAGGCGAATAAGCAGCCTCTCGTCAGCCTGTAACTGAGCAAGATCACCGTAATATGCCCTAAGATGCGAAATTGGGTAGCCTTTCCCATTGTATTTTTCAAGCTCTGGGATGTAAAAATTTGGGGGGAGTACAACCCTTGGAAAGTAGCAGAGGTCTCGGAAGGTGTAAGACTAGCGATCCCTACCCTACACTTGACGTTGATTGTGCAGCTGGGGTGGGTCCTGCATATGCTATATTTATAGCACCCACGTGCTCCTCTGGATCTATCATCTTGCCACCTGATGTCGTGGCGTGATGACCAGCGTATCCGTGCATGTGTGTTGTTTGTGGTGGCATGTATGCTGAAGCCTGAATCTGATGTAAAGGTGAAGGAATGGCAGTATGCTGTATTGGACGTGGTGTTGTGTGTGGGAGCAACAACTACTGTACCGGTATGGTCTGGTTCACAGACCATTGTACTCCTTCCAACCCAAAAGGCTGACCACCAACAGATGGAGGAAAATGCTTTGTGTACAATAGTGATGATGCTAATGACAGAGACGTGGCGCCTGTTGTCAAGGCAACAAGAAGCTGTGGTGATGGATGCGGTGGTGGTGTGAGCTGAAATGTCTAAGCTGGCTGATATGGAATCTTAGGAATAGGACAAAACGTAGTCAGAGTAGGATCCAAAGAGAGAGCCATGTTTTGCAGCCTCATTTCAAGGGCTAGAAGCTATTGAGATTGCATAGTAACGGAGCGATCGGTAGTGGTACCGAGGGCCAGAAGAGCAAGCGAAAAAGATATCAAAAGGGGCTGGAAGTTTAAAGACTCGACTGGTTGGATTCCTACAAAGAAGGCAATCGTAGCCAACTATGGGATTGCGATTGCAGACAAGGAGACGACACTTACGAGGAGCTATAGTCGGAAGTGACGGATAGCTCGAGGAAGGACAGCCGAGAGCAATGCCTCAAGACTGAGGTCACTGAAAGGATCACCCTGGTTGTGGCCTAGGAACTCGCACATGGAACATTGTGGAAAAAAAACTACTTTGTGAGTGAAGAGAAAAGATAAAGACAAAACAAAAGAAGAAACATGTGAGCTATGCAATTGTTTGTTAGGGTGGCATGAATGGCACACATGCACACGAATGCTCCTAATATTCACTCTCTCACCATGCATGTCCTGCCTGGGGTTGACCACACAAGATGTACTCATGGGTTTAGGTTTTGACTCTGGTCAAAAAAGTAAGGTTTCTATTCTAAATCCTAGCCAAAGCGTAGGCAATGAATGAGTGGTGTGTTAGTGGCCTCGACTCCTGCAGTAGCAAAGAGCTTTATCCTCTACTAACACTGACACGACCCCAGACAAGGGGGACAAAATGGCAACATGTCCTACACAGAAGCAATAGAACGGGTTAACCAGAACTATCCTTTGTAGACTATAGGTCGACACAAGAGAGGAGAAGATGCATGCTTTCTAAAATGATCATTCATGCACATATGCTTGGTGTCTTTTACTTGCATTTTATTAAACCAAAGGGATTGTGAGCATTTGTCTCTAGTTATGCCTTATTATTTGTTCATCTGAATATGTGTGTTTTATTTTAACCAGGAAGGGAGGCAACCATGTCTCTACTCTCCTAATCATGGCAAATACATAAAAGGAAAAAAACACACCATCATGGCATCCAAACACTCACCCAACAAGCAAAAGCCATGAGCATGTCATGTGCTAGTGTTGTGTTATCAGGTAGGTGAAAAACGAAGCAAGCATCAAAACAAAAGGCATGAATTAGGTCATGTGCATGTGCTGTGGCATAGCAATCGTGTAAAACGACACAAAAAACATGTATAGTCAAATATGTACAAACAAGTAGGACAAGCAAACATACACAACGTGTATAAACAATGTCAAACAAGCAGGAAAACCAACACGAAAGTCAGAATCTGGTTAGCCCCAGCAGCGTCGCCAGTTCCTGGACCATGCCAATGGAACCCTACACGACTCCTCGATACGTGGAAACACATGAAGAATCCCGATATGGTAATGGCGAAGATGGTGAATCCAAGGAGGGAGACTCGACTCAGAAACACCAAAGAAGGATAATAAAAAGGATAAGGAAAAAGAGTCGCCACCGAGTCTTTTAATGGAAAGACGAGGAAAACCAATCACAAAGAAAACTCGATGAAAACAATGCAAAGATACACATGTGTGCACCATGCCTAATGGATGCAATACTTAGCCATTATGGGCTAGAGAAAGGGTAAGGATTCTTGTTACGCATGGGGAAGTTGTTAGGCACACCCATACGCCCGAAGAATTTGGTCATTCAAGGTTAACCGCTTGCTCATGATCAAGTGTGTGTTTGCTTGTCTACTTCTAATGCACATGCCTAAGATGAATGTGAAAACATGACAAATCTCCAAGAAACAATGAATAAAAGAGAAATGATAAGAAAAATAATCTGAGGGACAATGTAGGCATTGAAAATGCCGCTTTACTGTACGCCCTTGGGCGATAAGGAAAACCATGTAAAAATCAGAAATGTTCGAAAAGCGTCACACAAAATAGTGAAAACTAGGAAAATCCGAGAAAATCAAATAAGAGAAAATAATCCTCATTCGGGGCCATGTTAGCATTGTCAAGCTTGTTAATGTACGTCTTCGGCCGATGAAAATCCAAATCAAATCAAAACCATGAAACTCGGAGGAAATCCGGAAAACCTTGTAAAGATTAAGTTTGAAATGAGCTTGAAATATGTGTGCAAGATACAAGAAGATATGCATGTGAATATATATACGATAAAAAGTATCAAGATGTACAAATGAATGCATGGATGGAATAAGCAAGTTTCCAAGGGCCTTTGCACAAAAATTACATGTTTCTGGGTAAAGACTGAGATATTCAAGGTTTAATCTACAAATGTGTCAAGAAACATATTTCTATGCAATTTTTAAAGATGCTGGGGATTAAATGTAAAAAATTGTGTATTTTGGATAAAAATTGAGATTCCTATGGCTTAATCTATAAATGTGCCAGAAAAATATGTGTTCAGTGCAATTTAAGAGAAATTTAGGGTTAAATGTGCAAATTTGTTGACTTAAGGTGAAAAAAAATCTGAGGGTTTCTATTAAAGACTAAGGACCTAAAAGTTCATAAAAAGAGTGCAGGAGCCAAACTGAAAGTTTTCCAAAATAAAACTATGTTAAAATGATTTATAAACAAATGCAAGGACTAAGATGCAAAATGTAGGGACCTAAGTGCAAAGGAAGAAAAGAGAAGAGAGTTTTTTATAAGAAACATTTAAAAAGCACAACGGTCGTCGGTGACTGAACCTCACCGACAACGACCACTTGGGTAGCCATCCAGACTTTCCCCGATACCTAGTTATGCTTCCAACCATTAAAGAAGCAAGAGGGAAGAAAGAACAGGTGATTTGCTAGCTCCAATTGAGCATCAGACAGCTGGAAGCTTCCTCTCACCTCTCTCGCTGGTGTCGCGATTTCAATGACGAGCTCAGAGAGGAAGGGGTTACTGGAGGTCACAAATCAGCGGTTTGATGACCCTGAGATGTTGATGGGAGTGAGAGGAAGAGATTCCAACACTTGGATGCGAGAATGGCAGTGTGTGCCCCTTCCCCGACCTGCTCGCCATCGTCATTGTCTTCTCCAGCGAGGTTGGCTGCGAGAGGTGACCAGAGGCTTTGGTGCAGTGTTTCAAGGCTTTCGGAGGCTAGAGGAAGGTTTTCCAACGCCTCGGAGGGAGCTACGATGTGTGAACCTCCCGTTCAAATTTCACCGTTGATTGTCTTCTCCAGCGACGGTGACAACTACATGCAGCGAGCTCCTTCCAGTGGCTACCAGAGGCGACGTTGAGGTGTCCAAGGGGGTTGAAAAGCTCGAGGGATGGAAGCCTAAATAATCCACACTCTCCAAGACATGAATCACACAGTGGATTCATTCCCCAACCTAGCTCACCGGAAAACGAGTCTGGCAGCTAATGGAGCTTGAAGCTTTAGCTAGGGAGCCTCGTTCCTCCACTGGTACGACTCCAAGGAGGTTAAGGAAGGCTTTTGTAATGAAATGCAATAGAATTGAGCTCAATCAGGGGCCTTACCTGTGCTTGCTGTGGCTGGATGTGTTTTCAGTTGGCGGAGCTCATCGAAGAAGGTGATCGGAGAGCCCTGGTTGTCCAGCGAATGCAAATGGGGGGGTATTGATAGGCATATATGATTAGGTTGTTAGGGAATTGGTTTAGGTTGTTATGAAAGTTTGTTAAAGTGGTTATGGTTGAGTGGAGATTAGTTAAGCTAGTTAGGGTTTAGTAGAGATTAGTTGAGGTTGTTAGGATTTAATGGAGATTAGTTAAGATTGTTGGGGTTTAATGGAGATTAGTTAAGGTTGTTAGGGTTTAAGGGAGATTAGTTGACGTAGTTAGGGTTTAGTGGAGATTAGTTAAGGTTGTTAGGGTTTAATGGAAATTAGTTAAGGTTGTTAGGGTTTAATGGAAATTAGTTAAGGTTGTTAGGTTGAGTGGGAATTAGTTAAGGTTGTTAGGTTGAGTGAGGAATTGGTTAAGGTTGTTTGGTTAAGTGGGAATTAGTTAGGGTTGTTAGGTTAGGATTTGACTGTAATAATATGGGGTATCTACACCTGATTCTCGACTGTCAAGGCCCCAATCCAAGTTAGAAGGGTATCCAAGCAACGAATGGGGGTGTCCAATGTAGGGTATCCCTAGGCATGGAAAGTCAAGCGAACAGGAGCAAGAGTTGCACCAAGCCCCAAAGCTCAGAGAATGAACAATTCAAACTCAGATTAAAATTTCTCGGCATAAGCAAGAACAAAAGCTTACCATAGGGGAGGGGTGGTGGAAGAAGGCGGGAAGCCACCAGAGCCCTAGAACCTTGTAGGAGCTAAAAAGGGGAAGAGATGGCTAATGAGGAGAACTCTGCACACGAAGGGAGGTTGATTCACCTCAAACTCTAAAACCCTAAAGCCCTTTCACAATAGTAGCAGCCGAGTTAATAGCCGGCCTGAACGTGTAAGGAGGAACCGCAGACCAACATCGCAATTGGCATGCATGGGTAGTTACTGCGAGGACAATAGGCATTTGCCCAAGGATGCGCCTTACATATTGAGCTCGCACTACTGGCGCAAATCAACAAAACAAAGAATGGAGCATTCACATCATGCCAAATTTTAAACAAATAAATAACGAAGTAGAAAGTGACATATCAGATATCCTCGATCAATGTTAGATGTCCAAAAGTTAGGAATTTGTTCCAAAACCACAATAGCCAATACAAAGGGTCAGAAATATCAAAGGAAATGCTAGGCTCTCAATCTTTGTCAGAATCATCTGCCCTATTCCTCCGAGCTGCTGCAACAACCCGACGTTTAACATTACGACGCATTCTCTTGGCAACTCATGCGGAAGCAGCCTGGGTACCGACTGCTGAACTGGAAGCACCGTCTAGGTCCTGTTCCCTGCAAATGTCTTCATCATCCAGGCTGAGGTTGAATTCATCACTACTGCTCGTGACTACCTCAACCTTAGGGCCCACACCCTGAAAAGAATAAACAAACAGGTCAGGACAGGTTGGCATATCAAAATGGTTTAGAATTCAAATTTTCTTTTAGATGACTGCTTTAAACTGTTTACCCTTAGGAAAGCCTTCCACTACATCAGTAAAGAAAACAAGCAATGGTCAGATTTCATTAATCAGCATATTTGGAGTAACCCAGAAACTAGTAGTTTACTGAACAAACAAAACGGGAGCCTACCTTGGCCCACTGGGTTCGCTCCCACCAATCTTTGAGCTGGTCCTGGAATCTCTGTAGATAATGGCAAGATACGTGTCAGAGCAGGATTTAACAAAGGAAAGCAATACAGAAAAGTTTAAATAACAAAGGAGGCATTTACCTAGGCCCAATCCTCAAAGAACCACATCTCCCTTCGGCTCTCCCTCAGCTCCTCGTCGAAAAGGTGGGGCTTTCAAACTTGCTCAAACTAGGTCAGATAATCCACGTAGTTGACTGAGTGAAAGGCGTAGTGGCTCCGCATGACAAAGGCGGCTACAGAGACCGATCGAGCCTTGCCAAAGTCATAGCTTGGGACTCCATGTCACCTAAAGGGGGCAGGGGAATGCAGAACATGTTCATGTATTGGTGGCAAATGCGCTCAAGGAGGTACTACACTGACCTCTTCAAGCAGTAGAACTTCACTTGCTTGTGGCAGAGTGCCCTGCCAAAGTCTAAAGGGAACCAGTCCACGTGATCGTATTGCTCGAAGGGCCACAGCTCAACCAGGAATGTAGATGGAACAGCAAGTCAGTTGATTAGCATAATATCCTGTGAAACCAAGTAGACAGACTAAGAAACAGAACTTACATCATATATGCTCAAGATGTCGAGAAGAAAATGGTACGCCTCAGTAGACACCTCAAATGCTTGCAGTGGGACCTTAAACTCTAAAACTAACCAAAATCAAATTTAAAATTCAAAAACCTAACTTAAAACCTTAAAATTAGCTTTAAACCCTAATCCAAACCCTAAACCCTAGGTTAAACCCTAAGCCAAATTCAAAACTCTAATCCAAACCCTAAACCAAACTCAAAACCCTAATCCAAACCCTAAACCCTAGGTTAAACCCTAATCCAAACCCTAAAACCTAGGTTAAACCCTAAATCAAATTCAAAACCCTAATCCAAACCCTAAACCCTAGGTTAAACCCTAATCCAACCACAAATCCAAAAAAACACTAAACCCTAGGTCAAACCCTAAGTTAAACCCTAAACCATAAGTCAAACCCCGAGCCCTAATGTCAAACCCTAACAACCTAACTAACTTCCACTCCATCATAACTACTCTAACAAACTCATGTGACAAACTAAACTCTCTAACTAACCACCACTCCCTCATAACTACCCTAACAAACTCATGTAACAAACTAAACTCTCTAACTAACCTCCACTCCCTTATAACTACTCTAACTAACTCATGTAACAAACTAAACTCTTTAACTAACCTCCACTTTCTCATAACTACTCTAACAAACTCATGTAACAAACTAAACTCTCTAACTAACCTCTACTTCCTCATAACTACTTTAACAAATTCATATAACAACCATAAGAACCTAACTATGCAAGCCTATAAATAACCCCCATCTGCAAGTGAGAAAGGGTTGTTGGAAAATTTGATAGGAGAGCCATCAAAGCTTTTTCCTCCCAACCAGAGCAACCAGAGGGGACCAAGAGCAAAGAGGAAGCTCGAGGAGGAGAAAAATCTGAGTTTCAAGCCATCTCCGTCGAGCTCTGGCAACCTCTGGCGAGCTCCGACTGCCAAGGTCATTGCCAGCTCAGGTATGCCCTCCACAGACCTCAATTTCCTTCCAAAATATTCTCCTAGGTCTCCCTCTACCTTCTCCAATCGATTCCAATAGAGCCAAAGGTCTTCCCTGGCTGGAATCGTGGTTTCAGGCCTCACCGGAGTCGTTCTCTGGCGACAGAGGTGGGGGCACGAATCCAATCATCGATTCATGCCCTAGGGCGCTCGATCCTCTCCCCCTGGACCTCCTCTTGCTTCTCCACTTGTCGAAACTTCACTTCAGTCACTATGGAAGGCACCAGTAGAAGATCAACGGAGTCGGGCTCCGTCACCGTCGCCGGGGAAGACGACTGGTAACGAGGCATGATCGGACGCCTCCAGCTCCGTCGTGCCTCTCCAAGCCTCCAAAAACATTCCTAGACGCATCCCTAGCATTCCAGAGCCATCAAAGCCAAGCCTCGCGCCTTGAATCACCTCCACAGTCAAGCTCGCCGGAGTTGGATCGTGTCGACGGCAGGTTGGACCAGAGGATGAGAGGAGTGTCCCATTCTTGCCGCTTGAGGGGGGAAACTCATCCTCTCTGTTCCCTAGAGCATCCCGAAGCCCTAAGTGCCACACCACAGCCCTCTGGAACCACCATCTTCCTCAGCACTGTCGCCGGAGTCACGTCGACGGTGAGGGAGGTGGGGGGCCAGTTCCAGCCATCGAGCCTCAGATCCAAACCGCTGGATCTCTTCCCCTCCTTTTCTTCTTGCTTCTAGTGGAGCCTGATGGATGATCAGGCGTCGGGATGCCCTTCCGCGGTCGTCGACGGTGGAGTTTCGTCGTCGACGGCCATCGCTCTTTTTTCTTCTTTATAAAATAAATAAAATAAGTTTTCTTTAAATGAACTTCTGTACTTTTCTTTTCCTTACATTTAGGTCCTTATTTCTTACATTTGGATCCTTTTTCCTTTCATTTAGGTCCCTACAATAGATTTTAAATCATTTTAAATAATATTGTTCTGAAATATTGCAATGTGACCCCTGAGCTTTCTTATTAATGTTTTCCAAGCTTTAAAATTTGATATAAAACCTCTGAGTTTCTTTTCATGCATTTAAGTCTAGCATTTTTGCAAAAAAAAATCTTGAGCATTGTTAAAATAGTTTTGAATGCATTTTTTTAGTCAAAATTTGCAAGTTAAACCCTAGATATTCAATATTCACTCAGAAGTGTTCAAAATTTCATTTTAAACCCTGAATTTCACTGATTTCTCACTAAATGCATGCTTCCTAGGGTAAATTTGCATGTTTGTCCCTGAACTTCGTGAATTTCAAACTTAAGACCATTTTCTTGCACTTTTAACCCTGAATTTCTTCAGAATTGCATTAAATACATGTTTTAATGGAAAAATTGCATATTGACCCCTAAGAATCTTTAATTTGACCAAAAATCCACAATTTTGCACATTTGATCCTATATTTCTTTAAAATTACATAAAATGTGTTTTCCTATGTATTTTTGGTGATTTAGCTTCAGAATTTCAGCCTTCATTCAAAATTTGGGAATTTTGCACAAAAGCCCCTGGAATTTACATTTTTACACTCACATTTGCATTTTCTACATTTTGTTGCTATTTTCATACATATTTTCTCGTGCCTTCTTCCTTGCATCATGCACGCATTTCTAACCCATTTCAAACTTGTCTTTCCCATTATTTCTCAGATTTCTTTCGACTTTCACGATTTTTGATTTGATTTGGTTTTCTATCACCCAAGGATGTACATTAACAAGCTTAATAATGCCGACAATGTCTCGAATGAGGATTATTTTCCCTAGTTTGATTTTCTCAGATTTATTCAAATTTCCGTTGATTTGCGAGACGCTTTCCGAGTATTCTCGATTTTCACGATTTTCCTCATCACCCACGGGCGTATAGTAAAGTGGCATTATCAATGCCTACATTTGTCCCTCAAATTATCTTTTTTTTTCCTTTTCTCTTCTTCATTTCTTTGATTTGGCATGTTTTCCAGTCATATTTAGCATGTGCACTCAAAATAGGCAAGCATACACACAATGGACCATTAGCAAGCAGGAAACCTAGAAAAATCGAGTTCCTCGGGCGCATGGGAGTGCCTAACCCCATCCCCATGCATAACAAGAATCCTTACCCTTTCTCTGGCCCGCATTGATTTGTGCACTACATCCATTAGGCACGGAGCATGCATACGTTTTCGTCGCCTTGATTTCTTTTGGATTTTTCCTTTGTGATTGGTTTTCCTCGTCTTTCCATTAAAAGACAAGGTGGCGACTCCTTTCCTTATCCTTTTCTTATCTTTCCTTGGTGCTTCCAAGTCTAGTCTTCTTCTTCGGATTCACCATCTTCGCCGTGACCGTATCGGGACTCCTCGTGTGCTTCCACGCACCATAGGAGAGCTGTGCAGGGTTCCACCAGCATGGTCACAGCCTCATAATTGTAGACGCCTGAGGCAACCCTGTGGTCAGGCTCACACTACTGTCTATGGAGCAATAGGAGGTTAAAATGGAGGCAGAAGAAATAACCTCCCCTCTCCATATGCTCCATCCACCAATACTGCAAAAAATGACAGTTCCAGCAATGAGTCAGATACAGGTGTAATTTTCAAATGACAGTCGAGTCAGCATTAGGAACTAGGACTTACCATGAGAAGTGGGTAAAGGCTGATGTGGGAATGTAGGTTCTTTCGAACCACATCGTTAGCCCACAGAGCATGTAGCCATAACTAGCTCCACCATAGTCATACTGGCCTAGCTTGTGGAGATCATCCCGGTATATTAGCTAGTCTGCTAGGACATAGTAGCCCAAGGTATCACAGAAAATCAGCCCACAGAGCTCAAACAGGAAGTGGCACAGTATGAATTCTACCTCTCGCAACCCCGAAGCAGGGTTGGGCCACATCTTGGTCCACTCCCTCAGCCAGCTGTAACAGAAGTAGTATGAACCATGGGTGAGAGGTGGGCACTCACACCTTAGTAGAGTAGGAACCTTCTCAAACCCCTAGTCAGCAACGCCTAGTGCTTGGGTAAAACCCCCAGCTCGCCAAACGAAAGGTGAAACGTATGCGTCTCGTAACGCCATCGCTCCACCAAAGCCCTAAAAAGTTGATAATGCCCGTGAATGGTGCGAATCCACATCAAGCCACCAAAAGGGCTATGATGAAGTAAGAAGTCCTGCAGAAAGCATGGTAGATGCTTGAAGTTGTCTAGCATGGGCACCCAAAGGCACTGCATGACTCGATCAGTGTTGCCCACCTGCTAGGCAAGGAAGAGAATTAGGTCAGTCAACAAGCTACAAAGGCAGTCATTTGGCAAGTTTCTGAAATGTATACCTCAAAATCATCTTGCTCACAGATGTGGGAGTGACTGAGCAAATGTCCCCTGAAGTGGCCCGACTCCTGCGATTACAAAGATGTTGGGTCAGATTTTATGCAAAGCCAGAGTCAGCGTTACCTTTCAGTTGAGGCAGTTTCTTTACCTCGTCGGGCACATCGAACTCCTTGCTCTCGTCCAGTGCCTACAAACTGGATACTGCTCCAGGACCCCGTGAGCGCACCTCGCAACCTCGTCTCCAGGAATCGAAGATGGTCCTCCCCATCTCAATGATCTCCCGCTCTGAGTCAAACTGTAAGCAAGAAATTTAGGTTAGAGCATGTCCCTGAAAAGCAGAGAAATTGAGCAGATTGCATATCAGAAATTAACTCTAGAATCTAATCAAGTCATTGGAATGGAGTTTGCCATGACAAAGTGCAGAAAAACCATAAATAGTGGAGATTTCGCAAGACACAGTTGTCAGGTTCACATTCAAAAAATTTCAAGATTCCTGAAGGCTATTAAAATTCAAGGGCATTCGTCCGAGCATTATTTGGGTAGAAGTCCAGAAATTCTCTAAGGCATTATTCCAAACAAAACCAAACACATTACTAAGACAACATTTTCATTCAGGACGAGCCAGAATAAATTAAGTGGATTTCTAAATCATCTTTCAAATAGGACAATAACATTCTCAAAAATGTGATTAAGCAAGAAATTAGGGATTTGACTTCACAAGCTTGAAGAAGATGATGGGCATCTATGACATACTGTCAATCGTTCCCAAGATCTCCATGCCACCAGTTGATCCCAGCCGAACTTGACAAGTCGCAAGCCAATGGTGCTTGAACACTAGGCTTGCTGCCATAGCACCCCTCGCTACCAGCAAGCCCCTCATCGTTGGCAGGGAGGAGGGTCGACGGTGGCAGGCGGAGGCAGGAGGAGGAGCCCCATGCTCGACGAAAGAAGGAGGGAGGAATGAGGAAACGAAAAGAGTAGAAAGGGGAAACTTACCATGGTCGTCGACGCCACCTGCACACGACCTCTGCACCGTCGATCTGAGCTCGTCGTCCGATCACCCACGCCTACTAAGCCTTGTTGTTGATGCAGCCTCCCTTAGCCCTAGTCACCGTTCGCAGGAAGAGAAGAGAGAAGGAAGATGGGGAGACAGAGTAGTGAGGATATGGAGGGAGAAATTGAGAAATGAACTAAAGACTAAAGTTTTAAATCAAAAGCTTCATAACAAAGAAAGATCAAGTTTTGGGGTTTCCTCTGCAAAAAAGCCAACAGTTGGATGTCCAAATGCTACAATGTTAATCATCAGTGGGCCCCACAACTTCATAAAAATTCCCAACTCCTCAAACAACATTCTACAAAAGTTTTGGACAAAGTGCAATTTACCAAGTATGTGCTAGATTTCTTTTATCCCAAAAGACTTCAGAAATTTAGGGAGTATCCACACAGTCTCCAAGACCTCCCAGTAAACTTTCTGTGTCAATAATCATCCCCAGAATTAGCTTGGATAACCAGTTTTGTAAAGTCTTAGCACAGTTTCAAAAATCGCAAACAAGTCCATAGCTCGTCTGAGAGCCAGAAGATGAGGTTCCTTGCCATAATTAGCCCACAAGAACACCCCAGGGAATGGCAGATTAGCGTCAAGAAGGTTTTTAAGCACTCGAGCTTGGAAATTCTTAAAGTCCCAAGATGGAAAATTTACATTAAGGCCCTTGAGAATTTTTACCTTGGCTGATTTACGATCTGATGCATCCGACATCGAGCAGACAACCACAAAGGTCCCAGGAGGTACATGAGCATGACGTACAGACCAACAGCTCAATTTGGAGAAACGGCTCGATAAGATTTGTAGACCAGCCCCTCTAATTTTTTCGAACTACTAAAAGGTCCTCAATCATTACCGACACAAACCACCAGATGTATGCACTTTTAGGCAAAAGATTAGAGGCATCCCTTGTGCATCAAGGCTGGATTTGCACCCAAGAGTGGCTAAAATGCAGTGATCCAGAGTAAATTATTATAATGCCCTTATCCTCCTATAAAGAGATGAGTGTGCCCCGTCTGTTAGTCGGGCTCATGAGATGTTCTATTTGTCCTTAGCCAAGTTCATGGTGGCTATAGAATCAGGTGGGTGGCCTCCTACGGTTTTCTACCTTAATAATGGAAATTACAATTATGCCCTTATCACTGCACAAAATTTAGTCAAATCTCGTCTGTCAGTCGAGGGTTTCACAGGCACCATGAGAGTAGTCCACAAGGCCACCCATTGCTATAGGACCAATCTTAGGCAGGATTCAGGACTCAACCAAACTACAGACTTGCCCCTATCCCACTAGGATATAGCTAGCCTTCAGAAGACCTGGACCTGGCTTGGCAATAGCACTCTTTCTTCTCTTCTCCCCAGCCTGCAAGCCCACTATCTTGCTATCTTTTGCTGGTAAGTCCGCCACTTATCGAGAGTTCTATCACCACCTCTCTCTCCAGCTTGGCGCTCGATTCCTCTAGTCGACAACTATGCCTTCTCTTTGGCTTGGCACCGAGTTTCCTCTGATTGATAGCCCTTGTGCCTCTAGCTTGGTGCTTGGTTCCTCCAACCGATAGCTATACCTCCTCTTTGGCTTGGTGACTAATTTCCTCCGATCGATAGCCCTTGTGCTTCCAGCTTGGTGTCCGATTCCTTCGACTGATAGTTGTGCCTTCTCTTCGACTTGGTGCCCAATTTCCTTCGACCGATAGCCCTTGTGCCTCTAGCATGGTGCCTTATTCCTTCGACCGATAGTTGTGCCTTCTCTTTGGCTTGGTGCCCGATTTCCTCCATCCAATAGCCCTTGTGCCTCTAGCTTAGCACCAAGTTCTTTCGATCGATAGCTATGCCTTCTCTTTGGCTTGGCACCCGGTTTCCTCTGACTGATAGCCCTTGTATCTCCAGCTTGGCACCCAGTTCCTCCAATTGATAGTTGTGCCTTCTCTTTGGCTTGGCGTTTAGTTTCCTCCAGTCGATAGCCCTTGTGCCTCCTTCTTGGCACCCAATTCCTTCGATCAATAGTTGTGCCTTCTCTTCAGCTTGGTGCTTGGTTTCCTCTAGCTGATAGCCCTTGTGCCTCTAGCTTGGTGCTTGGTTTCTTCGACCAATAGCTATGCCTACTCTTTGGTTTGGCACCTGATTTCCTCCAATCAATAGCCCTTGTGCCTCCAGCTTGTGGCCTAGTTTCTCCGACTGATAGTTATGCCTTCTCTTTGACTTGGTGCCTAGTTTTCATTAATTGAAAGCCATTGTGCCTCCAACTTGGTGCCTGGTTCTTCTGGTCAATAACTGTGCCATCTCTTTGGCTTAGTGCCTAGTTTCCTTTGACTAATAGCCTTTGTGCCTCCAGCTTGGTGCCTGGTTCCTCTAGCCGATAGTTGTGCCTTCTCTTTGGCTTGGTGCCCAGTTTCCTACAACCAATAGCCCTTGTACCTCCTACTTGGCACCCAATTCCTTCGACTGATAGTTGTGCCT
This sequence comes from Posidonia australis, assembly GCA_024699735.1. Classification (NCBI taxonomy): domain Eukaryota; kingdom Viridiplantae; phylum Streptophyta; class Magnoliopsida; order Alismatales; family Posidoniaceae; genus Posidonia; species Posidonia australis. The sequence goes on along the minus strand of JAMKQA010078611.1, from coordinate 7,529 downwards.
TCTCTTCGGTTTGGCGCTCAGTTTCCTCTGGTTGATAGCCCTTGTGCCTCCAGCTTGATGGCTGATTCCTCCAACGATAGTTGTGCCTTTCTTTGACATGGCATCTGGTTTCCCCTAATCGATAGCCCTTGTGCCTCCAACTTGGCGCCCAATTCCTCTAACTGATAGCCCTTATGCCTCTAGCATGGCGCCCGGTTCCCCTGACCGATAGCTATGCCTTTTCTTTGGCTTGTCACCTAGTTTCCTCCAACTGATAGCCCTTGTGCCTCCAGCTTGGTGCCCGGTTCCTCCGGTCAATTGTTGTGCCTTCTCTTTGGCTTGGTGTCTGGTTTCCTCTAGTTGATAGCCCTTGTGCCTCCAGCTTGGTGCCTAGTTCTTTCGGTTAATAGTTGTGCCTTCTCTTCAACTTGGCGCCTGGTTTCCTTCGGTCAATAGCCATTATGCCTCCAGCTTGGTGCCTGGTTCTTCCGACTAATAACTGTGCCTTCTCTTTAGCTTGGCGCTCGGTTTCCTCCAACGGATAACACTTGTGCCTCTAGCTTGGCGCCCAATTCCTCCAATAGATAGTTATGCCTTCTCTTTGGCTTGGCACCTATTTTCCTATGGCTGATAACCCTTATCTCTCTAGCTTGGCGCCTGGTTCCTCTTGCCGATAGTTGTGCCTTTTTTTTGGCGTGGCGCCCGATTTCCTCTAGTCGATAGCCTTTGTGCCTCTAGCTTGAAGCCTAATTCCTCTAGTAGATAGTTGTGCCTTTTCTTCAGCTTGGCGCTCGGTTTCTTCTGATTGATAGCCCTTATCCCTCCAACTTGGTACCCAGTTCCTCTGATCGATAGTTGTGCCTTCTCTTCGACTTGGCACCTGGTTTCCTCCAACTGATAGCCCTTGTGCCTCCAACCTGGCACCCAGTTCCTTCGATTGATAGCTTTGCCTTTTTTGTTGGCTTGGCACCTGGTTTTGTCCAACCGATAGCCATGCTCTTTCCTTTTTTCTTTGACTTGGCGCCTAGTTCCTTTGGCTGATAGCTTTCCCTTTTCTTTGGGTTGATATACCAAACTATCTAGGTGACACCATCAAACGTCTAGTCGACATCCATCAACCATTTATCCTTCCTTGGTTGGCAAGCCCGTCAGCCTTGTCATGCTCCCTCTTCTTTGGGCTAATACCTGAAACTCTCCAGTTGACACCGCCAAATGTCCAGATGACGTCCGTCAATTGTCAGCCTCTGCTCGATTGACTAGTTCAATAGCTTTCCATGCCCCTCTTCTTGTTAGGCTGATATCCCCACCTATCTAACTAATGTGTCTGTCAACCCATCTTATCCCCTTTCTGTCTGCTTGATGACCAATCGTGCCGTTGCTGTAAAGCAACTGCTCATCACCTCTGCATTTCACTAGTGCATCAGTAACATCCAACACCGCATCCAATATTGCATTCCTGTCATCAGCATCAGTAGTAGGCATCTTCACATTTTTAGCTTTACAAGTGTGCATGTGATCATCAGCATCTGCATCTTGGCAACAAGTCATGGTTTTTACGATGCATCTACCGAATAAATGACTTAACGCCCACAGCTTCGTTCTCCCGCAGGCTTAAGTGGGGTGTCTTTCTCAACTCTGAGCATTAGTATCACTTCCCTTGACCTCACCCAGGGAGGTGTCTATAGATACCCCGATTATGTCCTCAGGCAGTAGTCAGTTTCTCTAGTGAGACCTGCTTCAGACTGTCGGTCGGTGCAACCACCCTCACCACTAAAAACCCTAGCTAAAAACCCAAACCCAATAAACCACAAGCCAACATTACCATAACCAAGCCCAAAACCAATTCTCTTGAGCCCCTTCATGGCCTATATGCTTGGTGGACTAGACTTGCAACAGGATCCACATGGCCCGATAACGTGAGCAGGGTGTGCGAGCGAGATGCGCAGATGCCCTAAGTCAGTCATAGTGCGAAGGTTAGACTTGTCCATTCACCTTGGGTACACGAAATCCTAGCTTCCTATTGGTTGGCCTAGATCTACATGTGTCCCATATTGCATTGAGACCATGAAGCCCCCCATGAAAACTAAATTCACCATCATGCCACCTTGATTGAATCCCAGCCAGAGGATGAAAACGGTTAGAAGCTAATGGCTCAGATTTGAATCATCCCTCTAGATTTGAATCATAGGCCCATCCCATTACTCAATTGGGCCACAGATGGGCTTGAAATGAGGGTCTTCGCTAGGTTTTGGGTTTAGGGAATGTGAGTGGGCCTAAGTAGGGTGATGGGGTGGAAGTGTGGTTTCACTGACCAGTCGTTTAGAGCATGTTCCTACTGGTGAAACTGACTGCCAGTTGACTGCAAAACTGGGGTGTCTACAGATAACCCTCCCTAAGCGAGGCCAAAGGAAGTGAGACCGATGCTTAAGGTTGAAAAAGACACCTCGCTTGAGTCTGCAGGCAAGCATTGTTGGTGTTGGGCCGCTTATTTAGCGAATGCGTCAAAAGTCATGACTCGTCGTCGAGATGCAGATGTGGATTTGGCATGCAAGATGTTAGTGCTAGGTGTGCGCAAAGTTCCGCTATGGGCATGCAGTTCCTGCGTGATACTAATGCGAATGCTAGATGCTGAGTATTAATTGCTGATGCAATGAAAGTTAATATTATTGACCATGTGTGACTATACCGATGGAACCCTACACAGCTCTCCAAGGTGCGTGGAAACACACAAGGAGTTCCGATATGGTCACGGTGAAGATGGTGAATCCGGAGAAGGAGACTAGACTAAGAAACACCAACGAAAGATAAGAAAAGGATAAGGAAAAGGAGTCGCCACCTAGCCTTTTAATGGAAAGACGACGAAAACAAAACACAAAGGAAAAAAAAGAAATCAATGCGAAGGAAACACATGTATGCTCCGTGTCTAATGGATGTAGTGCACAAATCAATGTGGGCCAGAGAAAGGGTAAAGATTCTTGTTACGCATGGGGAAGGTCTTAGGCACCCCCATGCACCCGAAGAAATCGGTCTTTCTAGGTTTTCTACTTGCTAATGATCAAGTGTGTGTATGCTTGTCTATCCCGAATGCACATGCCTAAAATGAATGTGAAAAATTCCAAATCAAAGAAATGAATAAAATGAAAAGAAATAATAAGAAAAATAATCCGAGGGACAATGTAGGCATTGTAAATGCCACTTTACTGTACACCCTTGGGCGATGAGGAAAATTGTGAAAGTCGAAAATGTTCAGAAAGCATCTCGCAAAACAGTGGAATCTTAAGAAATCCAGGAAAATCAAATGGAAGAAAATAATCCTCATTCGGGTCATTGTCGGCAATGTCAAGCCTGTTAATGTAAGCCCTCGGGCGATGAAAATCCAAATCAAATCAAAATCATAAAAGTTGGAAGAAATCAGGGAAACAGTGTGAAAACCAAGTTGGAAGTGCATGCATGATGCAAAAAGGAAGGCATGAGGATACATGCAAGAAAAAAAGGGTAGCAAAACATACAAAAAGAAAGCATGTGTGAAATATGTAAATTCCAGGGGCCTCTGTGCAAAAAATCACATGTCTTGAATGAAGGCTGAAATTTTAGGGATAAATTTGCAAAAAAAAAAGAAAAAACTTAGGAAAACACATTTTATGTAATTTTCAAGAAGTTGAGGGTTAAATGTGAAAATTGTGTATTTTGGGTAAGAATCAAGATTCGTAGGGTCCAATCTACAATTTTACCAGCAAAACATGTGTTTAATGCAATTTTGAAGAAATTCAGCGTTAATTATGCAAAATAATGGACTTATGTTTGAAAACATGAATTTTTAGGGACTGATTTGCAAATATGCCAGAAAAACAACGCATTCTGTGTAAATTCAGTCAAGTTTAGGGTTTAAAATGCAATTTTGAACACATTTGAGTAAAAATTTAAATCTCTAGGGTTTAATTTGTAATTGTGCTAGTAAATCATGCATTCAGAACAATTTCAATGAAATCCAAGGTCTTCTGTGTAGAATATGGACTTAAAATGAATGAAAAGTAAATCAGAGGGTTTTATGTCAAATATTAAAGCCTAGAAAACATTAACAAAAATGTACAAAGGTCACACCGCAATTTCACAAAACAATGCATTATTAAAATGGTTAAAAACTAATGTAGGCACCTAAAAGCAAAATAAAAGGACCTAGTTGCAAGAAAAGAAAAGAAAAAGAAGTTTTTTAAAAGAAACTTTTATTTTAAAAGAAACTTTTATTTTTTAAAAAAAAAGAGCGATGGCCATCGACGACGAAACCTCGCTGTCGACGGCCATCTGGGACGCTTTTCCAGGACTCCCCGATTCCAGATCTGGCATCCAAATCGATTGTGAGCAAGAGGGAAGGATGAGAGGAAGATCCAACGGCTTGGATCTGGCAATGAGCGGCCCCAGTCTTCCCCCCACCTCACTCGCCGGTGTCGCAACTCCGGTGACGACAATAGGGAAGAAAGGGTTAATGGAGGCTGAGGTGCAGTGCTCCAAGGCTTTAGGAGAGTTAAAGGAGCGGACAGGAAGAAATCCCACCACTCAGAGGTAAGAAAGGCTGCGTGAGCCTCCCTTCAGACCAAGCTCTGTGGCGATTCCGACGATAACGACTGTTGGACTCGATCAGGCTTCGAATCGAGGACTTGGGAGCTTCGATGTGTAGGGAGAGAGCAGGGGAAAGTTTCTTGATGCTTGGAGAGGCGCTGCAAGGCGGGAGGCGCTCGATCGACCCCTTTCAGGGGTTGTCTTCTTCGATGACAGTGAGGGCACATTCGACGAGCTTCTCCTGGAGGCATTCAAAACAGATGTCGCGGCGTCCAGAGGGGTGGAGAAGCAAGAGAGGGTCTATCCTAATCGAATCACACTCACTAGGGCACGAATCACAAACTAGATTCGTGCTCCCACCTCATCCATTGGAGAATCGGGTCCAACTACCTAAAAATCCACTGTTTCCGGCCAAGGCAGCTACTTGACCCTACTGGAATCGATTGGGGAAGGTAGAAGAGGTCCTAAGGGACTGGAATTGAAAGGAGTTAGACAGGGATCAGGGCTTACCTGAGTTGGCAGTGGAGAAGCTCGCCAGAGATCACTAGAACTGGCCTGAACTTTGATTTTTTTTTTCCTTTTCTCTGAGCTTCCTCTCTAATCTGAGACCCTTCTGGTTGCTCTGGTTGAAAGAAATCTCCTTGGTTGCTCTCCTCTCAAATTTTCCAAGTTTTTTTCTTTCCTTTTTTTCCCCTTTTTTCCTTCTTTTTTTCCCTTGCAAATCGGGGGGGTATTTATAGGCTTGCAATGACTAGGTAGTTTGTTATGGGTTGTTATGGGTTGTTATGAGTGGGTATGGTGAAGTGGAAAGTGGTTAGGGTTGTTATGGTGGAGTAGGAAGTGGTTAGGGTTGTTACAAGTTGTTATGGTGGAGTGGGAAGTGGTTAAGATTTGTTATAGGTTGTTAGAAGTTGTTATAGGTGGTTAGAGGTTGTTATGGTAGAGTTGAAAGTGGTTAGAGGTTGTTATAGGTTGTTAGGGTTTTGGATTAGGATTTAGGGTTAGGTTTAGGGTTTTGAATTAGGTTTAGGGTTTTGGATTAAGTTTTGAATTTGGTTTAAGGTTTAGGATTTAGTTTAGGATATTGATTTAGTTTAGGTTAGTTTTAGGGTTTTGAATTAGTTTTAGGGTTTTGGATTAGGGTTTTGGGTTTTGGATTAAGTTTAGGTTAGTTTTAGGGTTTCGAATTAATTTTAGGGTTTTGGATTAGGTTTTGAATTAGGTTTAGGGTTTTGAATTAGTTTTAGGGTTTTGGATTAGGTTTAGGTTAGTTTTAGAGTTTTGAATTAGTTTTAGGGTTTTGAATTAGGTTTAGGATTTAGAATTAGGTTTGGTGGATGAAATTAGGTTAGAATGTCAAGTTGGTCTTGGGAAAAAGTAATTGAGAGTCCACCCACCAAAAGTCCATTCCTGAAGAGACTACCTACAAACCTGCAAAATTGGGATGTCTACACCATGTGATGATAAGATTCTCAAAGATGGGTGCATGTGCTAAATGTAGGCAGTGAATGCAGATGCTTAATGCAGACAATGAATGCAGATGCTAAATGCAGACAATGAATGCAGATGCTGGATGCAGACAACGAATGCAAGTACAAACAATGCAACACCAGATGCCATGTTGATGGTTAATCATTCCGCAACAGAGGGAATGATAGGTCACCAAGCAGGCACAGAGAGAGGCATGATAAGTTGACAGACTCATCGGCCGAATAGTTTGGATTATCAACCCAAAGAAAGGGGGCATGGCAAGATATCAGACTTACCTATCGAGCAACGACATTTGGCAAATGTCATCTAGAGAGTTGACATTATCACCTAGATAGTTTGGGGTATCGGCCCAACGAAAAGGTGGCATGACAAGAGTACTGACCTACCAACCAAAGGATGATATAAGTTTCAGACTTACCAACCGAAGGGATAAAGAGTGTGGTATGTTTTGGACTTACTAACATAAGAATGGGGAGAATTAGCAAGTTATCGGACTTGCTAAGCTGACAAAAGAACGGGGAGAATTGGAAAGTTATCAAACTTATTGGGCCGACATAAAAAAGGGGAGAATTGGCAAGTTATCAGACTTACCGAGCCTACAAAACAAAAGGGAGAATTGGCAAGTTATCAGACTTGTCAGGCCAAGGATATGACAAGTTTCGGACTCACTAACCAAGGATATGATAAGTTTTGGACTTATTGGCCGAATATATGGCAAGTTTCGGACTTACCAACCAAGGATATGACAAGTTTCAAACTTACCTACCAAGGATATGGCAAGTTTCGGACTTACTAACTGAAGATATGGCAAGTTTCAGACTTACTGACCAAGGATATGACATGTTTTGGACTTACTGATTAAGGAAACGGCAAGTTTTGGACTTACCAACTATGGATGACAAGATATCGAGTTTGTCGGGCTAACAAAAGAAAGGGGAGAGCTAGCATGATATCGGAGTTGTGGTGCTTAACATCGACATGGAGAAAGCCTAGCTTAAACCCCAAAGAAGAGTTATGGAAGGCCAGATGCTCTACCAGATATGGGGGCAAGTTCTTTTCCCTCTACAGGATTCTGTTGTCCATCAGGCGTTGGACGTCGAACTTTGCCTTTTTGCTGAGGAATCTGAAGTGCCACAATGACGAGGAAGTTTCCATTCTCCATCTGAGCTTCAACATTTCTGGGATCCCTTCTGCAAAATTCTCCCACATATCGGTATCCTGGACGAAACCTCCTGCTGGTACGTTCAAGCTGAACGTCGATGGGGCTGCTCGGGGGAACCCAGGACCTGGGGGGCTATCATCAGGGATCACCGGGGCAACTTCATTGCTGCGGTGGCTAATTTCTATGGCAATTGCTCGAATTTGGTGGCCGAGTTCAGAGCTCTGAAGGACGGTCTGGCTCTTTGCTTGCGGCTGGGCCTCCAGCTGTCGGAGCTCGTGATTGAGTCTGACTCTGAGATCCTCGTCTCCATGCTGCGGGGGGGCCGCTGTTTTGACTGGAG